>JAIVFJ010000205.1:0-114786 GCA_025765615.1 Zopfochytrium polystomum | reverse complement strand
CTCCTGTTTCCCGCTCGTTTTTTGGCACTGGCACGGTACTATACCAATACAACACGGAAAACTCGTGTGTGTGTCGCATTGAAACAACATGCGGAGCGAAGTCGCTTTTGGCTTCCGCCTGCTGCTGCGCCCTTGATCTGGGCGACCGTGGTCGTGACGGGCATCCTCTGGCTGCAGCGCCCCTTCGGCTGCGTAGAAGCACATCGGTGGACTTCAACACCGCGCATCCGGCCCCCCCACCGCCGTCCTTTTGACCACACAGAACCCGACGCAGCTACCTTCCAGCGGCTGCCCTCCCCGACCACCCCGGCTGGCCACCAAGCCCGCGCGCGGCTTCTGCAGTCCCTCTTCTGCGAGCACTTTTACCCTCCGCCCCCTTCTCCTCCTCCTCCCCCTCCTCCTCCTTCGCCGCCACCGCCCTCGTTCCCCTCAAGACCGCCGGCTTCCACCCGACCCGCGGCCGCCGCCCGCATCGTCCCCCCGGCATCTACGTCTACGCGCGCCGCGACGACGCCGACATCGTCTCGGGCTGGGTCGCCACCGACGGCACCTGGGAGCCCGAAATCACCGCGAGCATCGTCGAGGCCCTTGCCGAGTCCGAGGGCCTGCACCTGAGCGACCCGCTGTTTGTCGACGTCGGCTCGAACGTCGGCGTCCACTCGGTCGTCGCGGCCGCCTGGGGTTCAGGGTCGTCTCGTTCGACGCTTTGCGGGAGAACGCCGGGCGTTTCGGGCTACGCTGTGTACGACGCCGGCATTGATGGAGAGGGTGACGTTATCAATAATGTAAGACGCAGTGTTTGTGTGCGCTCGGAGTTGCGGTTAGGGATGCATGTGTATTACAGTGACGTTTGCCTCCCTTTTACCACGCACACCAGGCCTCGGCGCTAAATCCGCCACTTGCGCAATCGCCTCGGACGACTCCAACCAAGGCGACGGCACCGTCACCTGCTCTGCGCGCCACATCGCCAAATACAAAGCCTCCACCGCCGCCCGCGGCCGCGGCAGCGTCCGCGGCAACAGCCTCAAGCCCTTCCGGCAGTGGCTGCATCGACCCGCTGGACACGTTCCTCGCCGAGGACGTGTGGGTCATGAAGATGGACGTCGAAGGGTTCGAGCTGGACGTGCTCCGCGGGGCCACCGCGCTGTTCGCCGCGCGCCGCGTCTTCTTCCTCGTCACCGAGGTCATGGGCGGACTCGCAAAGACGGCGGAAATGCTCGTCGAGCTCCGGAGGCTGGTTTCTCGTGCAGCCTGGACGGCTGGTACGGGAAGCGGTGGCCGCTGCCGGAGACGAGGGACGGTGTGCGGATCGAGGAGCGGTTCGACGCGTGGTGCTTACATCCGAAAGCTTGAGGGAGGTCGGGTGGGGGCGAAGGCGGACGCGGCGCTGGCGAATGTTTGATGGTTTTACGTGTGGGTGGGGCGGGACGCGCAGGGTTGACCAAAGCATTGTTTGGAACCAGTGGCGTGAATGAATTGCACGTGAACAGCATTACTTGAATATTTTATAGAATACGAGAATGATAGTATTACAAGGGAAGGTTGGCGCATAGGCCCCCTAAAGGCTAACCCCTCTCATTTTGAGTTCCGTTAGGTCAAGGTCAGCCGTGTAGCCGGCGTTGAAGGCTGACAGTTCCAGTTATTTTGACAAGGCTGCAGGTTGTTTTTGGCTCGGTCACTGGTTTGGAAAAAAAGGGAGAAATCACACAAAGAACAACCCTTCATTCGGTTAAGGTGTGCCCCGTCTGTCACTACTCCCTTCCATCGCATCCCATCCCATCCCATCCTGTCCCACCGCATTGCACTGGCGCTATGCACTCCGTCCTTTTTCCGTCAGTATTCGTGGTCGGTTAGACGGACGCTCGCAGATCTTCAGCATCCGAATCCAGCAGACCCTTTGGACCCATCGTTTTTGGGGAGCTTCGATACTGCAGGCCTCCGGAGCTTGAGGACAGCCCAAAATCGTACTCGTCGCGTCAAAGAGATCTGTTCGATGGATCCGATCCGTTATTCAACCCTCTGTTGATCCGATCGCTTCATTACTTCAACCTCAACCCAGTCGCACTTCCCTCTCATCGTTTCTGTCACTCTTCCATTTGACTAACAGGCAGATCGACTCCTACACACAGATCCCTCCAAAAATGGCCAAGGACCAGAAGAAGTCGACCAAGGACCAGGTAACCGAGTGGAGGTCGCATAGCCCCAGATCTCGTTGTTATTAACTAAGCAATGCACCCGATCGCTCCCAACGGCAGGCTGTCACCCGCGAGTGCACCCTCCACCTGCACAAGCACGTTTTCGGCAAGTCGTTCCGCAAGCGCGCCCCCTTCGCCATCAAGACCATCCGCCGGTTCGCTGCCAAGACCATGGGCACCTCCGACGTCCGCATCGACCCTTCCCTGAACAACGCCGTCTGGCACCAGGGCATCAAGACCGTCCCACACCGGATCCGGCTCCGCCTCTCCCGGAAGAGGAACGACGCCGAAGACGCCAAGGAGAAGATGTACACTCTTGTCCAGGTCGTCAACGTCACCTCCTTCAAGGGCCTCCAGTCCCAGACCGTCGAGGACGCTTAAACGTTGAACGCGAGGGGTGTTGCTGCGAGCTTGGGAGGTAGGGAGGTTGATGCGATGACAGTCATGGTTGGGGTTGTAGGTTGAGGGTGGGGTGGGGTGGCGATGTAAGAAGCGGGATGGATCCGGGATCTGAATATCCAAACCAGCCCATCAAGAAGCACTTTTTAGCTTGCGCTTTTCATACTCGCGTTCCCGTAGCAACGATAGCTGCACGAGGTGGTCGCTCTGGGCTGTTCCCATCTGTCAAATTAGATACGCGCGTTGACAAGTCCTGCTGCATTCTCGAACAGACGATGGCCGATCGTGGTGTGAACGCCGAAGGAGTCGCAGCCGTGACGCCCTTGGACGACAATGGCAGCATCCCCAGGGACAACGGCGCGGCTTACGTCGATGGAAGAGTACAAGCCAGCGAAGGCGATCGTCCCAACGGGTCTGGCCAAAGTGGAGGAGGCTCTTTGTCCCTGCGGCCGCATTGGGTGGCGACACCGGCGGAGTCGAGGCGAAACGCAATGTGTCGGATGCCAACACCAGGCCGATCGGGACAATCCACTCCAACGGCGCCGCCCCAGCCACGCCCCCGTCGCCGGTTCACCCCTGTGCTGAGACGGCGGCCGACAGCACTACAAAGCGGCCGGCAAAGTCGTCCACGTCGCGACCCCGCAACGGCATCAGCCTGGACACATCATCTGGTCCGCCCCACGCCGCACGGCTTCTCGCGCTGCGTCCACTTTCGCACCAGGAGACTCCGAAAGCGCAGGACTCCGCCGACCGACCCTCCCCGCTATCCCCCTCGTCCCGCCGCCGCCGCGGCTCGCCCCACAGTCACCCGCCCCCGCCCTCCACCTCCTCCCGCTCCTCGCGCCGTACCGCCTCCCCGCGACACCCCGCCCGACCAGCGCCCCACCCGCCGCTCCGCACGCTCCACGCCCTCCTCCTCCACCGCCGACGACCCAACCCCGCGCCCGACCCATCCTCGCTCGTCCCCGTCCTCGCCGCGACTCCCGCTCTCGCCGAGCTGCGCGGGCTGTGGGAGTTTGCCGCCGTCGCGCAGTTCTTTGCGCTGTTTTCCTCGGCGCTCAGGATCCGCTGGCGGGTCGCTGCGGCTGCCGACGGGTTCGGCAATGCCGCGGGCCGGTAAGTCGAAGAGGGCGCGGAAGCTGGACGAGGAGGAGGAGGAGGAAAGGTTTGAGACTGAGGTAGGGGGCATATAGAGATTGCGGGAGGGGCCAAGTGGAGTTGTTTTAGGAATCTCTTGCTTTCTGAGTGGATTGTGTGAAAGCTGATCGTGATGCGTTTTCCCACCACTTCCTTCTTTGTTTAGGACCTGGAAACGTTCTTGCTGGCCCCGGACCCGTCCCCAATCTTCACTGAAGTCCACGTCAAGCTACTTCGCACCTTGACGCAGAACCGTTACATTCTGTAGGTTGATCACCAATCGTGCTTGGCAGGAGCCTCACATGTTCCTTTCTCCAGATCAGACAATTGGACCATGTATTACCGGAGAGAAGAGTACCGATACGGCGTGTTGCATACTGCGTTTCCCGAGGGTGTGGAGTATCGAGACGTTAAACTTCTGGATAGGGTAGGAAGACGAGTATTATTTGAGGACTGTTCTCACACAATCTCTCCGCCCATTACTGAATTGCTGCCCCATTCGCACTTATGAAGGTGAGGATTCTACTCCACCTTTGCGAGTGGCAGCTCGAACACCAGAGCGCTTTCGGGTGGCGACTCGCGCCGACAACGAGGTGCAGCACTGGGTGAGTTTCGCCGTCTGGCGATCAGTGAGTGTGCGCTTCCCATGGGGATCCTACTAAATGCTTTCGATTCTCCAACAAAAGACGCGTAGATCCGATCGGCTGGGACTCGAAAGGAAAACACATATTGGATGTTGACGGTAATAACGTGTTCGGAGCCCACTTCAAGCCTCCCGTTGACTTTGGCCTCCTCCTGCTTTCACCCTCCCACTCTTCAACTCAAAATCCCCCCTACCACTTCAGACAACCGGCTCTATCGCGAGGCTCCCCTTTGGATCCGCGCCCAGCGGAAAACCAACCAACGATCGACTTCTCCATCCTCTTCCTCTGTCTCCGCCTCGAGCGCGTCCCACTAAGACCCCCGTCCTGCATCCCCCAACAAACCCGCCCGTCACTGACCCGACCGCCCCGCGCCGCCGGTTCGACCTCGTCTGCCTCACCTCAGAGGACTGGACGCGCCTCCCCGCGCACTTCGCCGCGTCCAAACACGAGCTGGAGCGCGACCTGCACCGCTTCCTCGTCGACCAGGCCGTCCCGCGCGTCGTCCCTTTGCTCCGCAAGAAGGAAGACGACGCTCGACGCCGGCAGCAGCAGCAACTCGGCGCGTCGCCCGCGGACCGGCTTCGCGCCGCCACAGCCGCCGCGCTCGCCAACAGCGGCGCAGCAGCGACAACCACGGTTCGCGCGTCAGTCCGCATCGCCGCACGCGCCCTCGAGCGCGAAGAGCGCGCCCGCGGCCGAACGCGACGGCCGCTGCGGCGGCGGCGGCGGCGGGCGGCCCGCCTGCTCGACTCGGACCGCCGCACCCGGGCTATCACCGCCGCCGCAGCGGCTGTCTCGTCGGTAGCGACCGCGCCGCCGCGCGAGTCGCGCGAAGAGCGGCTGGCGAAGCGTCGCCGCGCGCTCGATGCTGCGGAGCAAGATGACCGCGCCGACGGCGTGAAGCGGCTCAAGGTGGAGCAGATGGGAGAGGGTGACGGCGACGCCGTCGCTGTGGTGCTGCAAATGACCGACGGCGACCGGGGGGATGCGGCCGCCGCCGCCGCTCCCAGCGAGGACCAGGACGACGACGACGACGAGTGGGAGTTTGACTGCCCCTGGCGGCGTCGCGGGGCGGAACTGGGACGGTGAGTTGCCTTTTTTTGTTTTATTATTTTAGTTGGCCTTGTTAGGTTTTTTGTTTTGTTGTCCAACCCCGCGCGCTCTCTTTCCCGTTTTCTTCTCATGTTCTGACCGCTGGTTGGGTCCCCCGCAAAATACAGACGGCCGCCCGATGATCGCGTGCGGCCGATGCTCGCGCTGGCAGCACCTCGCGTGCGCCGAGGCCGCGCGGCGGCCGGGGAGGCGTTGGAGCGACGGCAGCGCCGGCGGGAAGTGGGAGACGGAGGACTTTGTGTGCCGCCACTGCGTGGCTTTAGTTGCGGCGACGGTGGTGACGGCGGGGGCCGGTCGCCGTAGCGCCGGCAGTTGGGACTGTTGCGGAGGCTGCGTGGGGTGAGCGAAAATATGTCGCAGCCGCGGCCGTTGCGGAGGCTGCAGCGGCGGGAGGCCTAAACGGTTTGCCGCACCCGCCGCACCCACCGCCACCGCCGTTGCCGCCGCAGAGCGAGGCGGATTCAAGATTGGGCGACGGCGTTGGGTGGGCGGCGCCCGGTGGGCTAGCGGCGCCCAGAGACGGCGCGAGTGCGGGTGCGAGTGCGGGGCGATGGCGCGGGGGAGGGAATCCTCGAAGTGTCCTAAAAATTTTGAATCGTGGAGAATTTTTGGTGGTGGTGAGAGTTGCTCTACGTTGGGTTCTTAACGTCTTTTTTTTCCCCCGCTGGTTCCCGTTTGAAACGCGCCGCTTCCCCTTGGCATATGCAACAAGAGCCGCCGCAACTCAGTAGTTATGCATTTCTTTCTTTCTTTCTTTCCCCAGCGAGCTGAAAAATGCTGAATCCAACAAAGTGTACTTCGAGGGAAGAACGAAATGGTGTTCAGCGAACCGGGGGGGTTGTGAAGCCTTGGGTTTCTAAACAGCTGCTTGATGTCTCCGAGCCCCGGAGAGAGGGCGGCGACATGTTTTGGGTCGGTCACCGCCGCAAAGAAATGTCAAACCGGTGACGGCTAGGGTACGTCTGAATCCCATTCAGCCGACAGCCCCCGAACGCCCTCTGACTTGTGCAGTATGTGATAAGGAGGTTTCTAGTTTGGGGATGGGAGGGCTTTAGCTTGGGTGATTGCGAGCTCTTTTTTTCCTTTCTTCTTCTTCTTCTGATTCCTTTTGCTTCTCGCTCCATGAGCAGAATAAGAATGAAAGTGGATGGATATCGGTAGAAAAGTTTTCCCGCCATCGAGGGCGGGGGGCTTCCCCCCGTGTTTGTCTGTCCTCCATATCTCTCTATATCTCCCTCTAGCTCTCCTGTCTCTCTCCCTCTCTCTCTCTGGCTTTCCAGCAGATGTTGATAAGAGTGTGTGTGTGTGTGTGTGTGTTTCGACGCTCTCTGGCGGACACCTTTCATTCTCTTTTCCGCTCTCCTCATTAGTCTTTTTTTTTTTTGGTCCGTTGGCACTCGCTCACAAATGCATTTCAAGAAATCCTCCTCCACTGGGCTGGTTCTTTCTGTGGAAGAGAAATCAGGCAAAGAAAAGGAGGGAGATGGTGTTGAGGGCAGAGGAAGGTGAGGCTGTAGGAGACGAGGGAGACAAAGACAGAGAGAGAGAGACAGAGAGAGAGAGAGAGAGAGAGAGAGAGACAGAGTTGCGAGAGAGAGACAGAGTGAGAGAGACAGAAGAAGGACATTACAGACAGGGGAGAAAATCGAGCGAAAAAAGAGGGGAAACGTGTTTTCGAGATCCGCCTCCGCACAAAATTTTGCAAAGAGTGTGGGCTCTTTCTCTGTCCGTGCCTCCCTCCGCGTGCATTTGACGTGAAAGGCAGATGGAGAGGCTAGCCGCATTGATTGCTGTTTTTGTTTGGCTGACTGCAGGACGCGAAAGTACATGTAACTCTGGTTGTTCCCGCACGCACGCAGAGTAGGGCAAGTTTTTAATGGACTTTGCTCTGATTGACATCACCAATTCTGCATTACAAGTAGAAGGACCTGCCTCCCTTTGACCGCTCTTTTCTGCAGTGGACGGCTGGTCGTCCTCCGCCCTGGTTGCTCCGCGTTTCGACGGAGGGAACTTCCGACTCCGTCTGGGCAAGAGAGAAAGGAGAGACGCAGATAGGGAGACAGACAGACAGACAGACAGAGAGATCGGAAAGTGGGAGGGACGCTTAGGCAAGTAACTGAGGGTAACAATTAAGTAATAACACGGAGGTTGGGTAAGTTTCCCAAATCCGCCGCAGTCCCTGTCTCTCTCTCTCTCTCACTCTCTCTCTCTCCTTTTTTCTCTCCAGTCTCTCTCTCTTTCTCTATGGCTCCTCTCTCTATCTCCCGCAAACGATGCAAAGAAAAATGGAAGCCCAAGGAATGCGCCGCGAATGGGCGTCCGACACACGGATCGGACTTTTTCGCTGGTTCCCGTCCTCCGACCGACCGCCGCCAGGTCCGTCCACCCCCACTCAACAAGCATCACCACCGCTCATTGGCTCATTTTCCCCTCTCCCTTCTTAGCCTGTCTGTCAGTCTGTTGGTCTGCCTGCCTCCTCTGTCTGTCTGTGTGTCTGTCTGTCCTCCTTCTTTCTCCTTCTTTCTCCTTCTTCCTTCTTCCTTCGCCTCTCGGCTGGACCATCCATCCTCTGTCGCTGTCCGCCCCCTTTCTCCCTCTCTCATTACAAACTCCGACCTTACCGTGACAAAACTGAAGTGGCAGTTTGTCATCGTGCTTTCAAGTAAACATGGAGTCCGTTTTCTGCTTGTCTGTCTGTCTGTCTGCCTGCCTGCCTGCCTGCCTACCTGCCTCTCTCTCCCTCTCTCTCTCTCTCTCTCTCCTCTTCTGCTCTCTTCCTCTCTCTCTCTCTCTCTCTCTCTCTCTCTCTCGTTTGTCCGTCCGCCACCACTCTGTCTCCGCCCTCTCTGTCTGCAGGCCCATCCGTTTGTCCGTCCGTACAACATCATCAACACACAAACAGCATCACACAAAACAGCATCCAACAACCGCATTATCTACACGCTATCCCTCCCTCCCTCCCTCCTCCCTCCCTCCGTCGACCCCCTCCTTCTACGCACCCTCCCACCCCACCACTCCGCTCCGCACTTCTACTCAGCGACCCCCCCCCTTCCTTCTCTCGCTCGACAAGCCGCGTTGGAACGAGAACCCTGCTACCGCACCTTACTTATTTTATTGATTGATTGGCGACTCCTCCCTCCGTCGGCCACCGCGGACGTGCCCTGCAGCCAGCCAGCCTCATCAGAACATCAGCCCTGTTGGTTGATGCTCACTCCCATCTGTAAACTGCTGCTGCCCATAGCTCGTCCATAGTCAGTCCCCTCTCTGCTGGATCAACCTCCCAAAAGCCCAGGTCCGCCCCACCGGTCCCCCCTACCCCCGCTATCCTCGACGCGATGCCACAAGACGCCAACGACCCGCAACCACCGCAGCCGCAGCCCTCCCTACACGCGTGGGATCCGACGCGCCAGCCGAATCGCTTCCGGCATCAGCTCGACGGGGTGGGCGCCCTCGACGCCCACGACCCTCGGGCGCCGTCGCCGCTGCCGCCACCCGTTTCCACGCGTTGCTCTCCCTCCAGCACCACCACCACCACCCTTGCGTCTGAACAACGGAAAGAGGAGGCACTTCTTGGGACACAAACCTCACCCCCCACAACTCCGCCACCCCCCTGGTCCGCAATGCCTTGCCTTTGCCGCACGCGAACAGCGATCATAGCACGAGACCGTCGCAGCTCTTCTTGCAGCAGCATCAGCGGGCCGCTGCAGACGACGACGACAGCACAACGACCCCGGTTTTCGCTGTCCCAGCCGACGGCGCCTTCAGTCCCGCGTCGTCGTCTGAATCAGGCACGGCTGCGGCAACTCCCTCCTCAGCATCCTCGTCTCCTCCTTCGTCGTCCCCAACATTCTCGCCTTCGCGTCGCCATCCCGCCTGCGTCCTTCGCACCGTCATCACTTTCGCCGTCGTCCTCATCGTCACCGGGAGCCTCGCCGACCTCATCCCGTCGATCGGCATCACCGACGTGTTTCGGTTGCGTCGTCGGCGTTTTCGCTGTCTTCGTCTACCAGTCGGCGGTCTTCTTCGCTCGATCGGAAAGCAGCATCCAGCACATCCTCTCCAGTCACTGCGGCACTCAACACGTCACCATATCTCGGTAGCAAAAAGGACGCCGGCCTGCAATCAGTTTTGCCTCTGTTTTCGCTGTCGTCAGGAGATCACCACTACTCTCACCACCACAATCGACACCACCGCATCCTTCCAGCCCGGTTGTTCTCAAAGCGTGTGTGGCGAAGGGTGCTCTTTGGCGCTGTCGCGGCGGTGCTTATTCTGTTGGGCGCGTCCGTCCACATTGTGCTGTCGCGAGATCGCGACTTCAAAGTGGCCGTTGCGAGCGACGGGGCCGAGTCCCAGCTGATCCTGCCCGTCACCGACTCGCTCGTCTGCTTCGCAGACCAGTGGCGCCACCTCATCACAGACATGCTGCGGCTCCCCGGCGCCTCGACGGTCGACTCGGCGCCGTGCTCGGACGTTGTGCTGAACGCGACGGCTCTCTCGGAAACGCAGAGCCGGCACGGCCAGCGGCCCCGACCGTGGAGTGGGTCCACGTTCATAACGAGCTGCTCGTCGGGCATCAACCGGTTCGCGGAAGGCGTCCACGGCACGGGCACTCCCGCTGACGGTCCCTCGGCCCTGCACGAGCCGTGGCGCGGCTGGGGCCGGCGTGTCCGGGCACTACGCCGACTACGCGGCCGCCGTCGCCCGCGCGGACCCGGCGCGGCTGCTGATCCTCACCGACGCGTCGGACGTCTTGATTCTCCCCAACACCACCGCCGACGACCATTTGGAGAGCGTGGGCCGTCGCGCGGCCCGCGGCGGCTCGCTCGACGCCAGTCCCTCATGGGCACCGAGACCGCCCTGTGGCCCGACGAGCAGCTCGCCCCGGCGTACCTCGACCGCGACAACGTCTGGCGCCCCGCCGGCGTCAGGCACCCGCTCGACGCCATGGCCCTGCACCGCCGGCCCGCGCCGCAAACTTGGGCGCTACAGCACCCCGGTCGCAACCGCATCTGGAACGGCCAAGGCTCGCCCCTCGCTTTCCTCAACGCCGGCCTCGTCGTCGGCCGCGCATCCTCCGTCGCCGCACTCTTCTCCCGCGTCTATACTTCAGAGTGCGCGGACGACCAGCTCGCACTCCACCTCGCCTACCTCCGCCGCGACGCCGTCTGGACCCGCGACCCGGCCCTCGCGCTCGACGGCGGCGACGACAATAACGGCCCCGTCGCCGCCGCCGTCGCCCGCCTCGACGCCGCCGAGACCGAGGACCGCGACAACGACCCGGTTGCCGCCGCGCGCTTTGACGAAGCCCGTGCGGCCGTCGTCGACGTCGTCAGGGCCGAGGCCGAGAGACGCCGATATCTCGTCGCGCACGGCGCGGACCCGTCCGTCGTCGTCGCCGCGTCCCGGCCCGCCATCGGCGTGCCAAAGTACGACGCCGCCTTCCCCGCTCCGCCGCCCTCCGCGTTCCCCCCGCTCGGTCCCCGCATTTGACGACGCCGGACAGGTCACAGACGACAACGGCAGCAGTCCAGCGGGTGCCACCACCCGCGTTCGTCCCGCCGCCCGCCCGCGCCCGCCCGCTCCTCGTCCTCGACACCGAGACCGAGCTCTTTGCGGGCCTCTACATGAAGTTTGCCGCCGACTTTGTCTTTGACCACCACTACCCGTCGTCCCCGTCCCCGTCCTCTTCCTCCTCTTCCTCCTCGCCGTCGTCGCCGTCGACCCGCCCGCGCCACCCGCTCTTCCGCCCGACGGGCAACCGTCCCTTCGTGCTCCACCAGAGCGGCCGCAAGATCGAGAACCGCGTGCTCGAGGTCGTCGCGCGCGAGGTCGGGTTGCGGCACAGCGGCAAGGCGGTCGAGGTCGCAGGGAGGTTTGTCAGCGGGCGGGTCAAGGCGGTGAAGACGGGGCCGTGAACGGAGGGGGAGGCGGGGGCTAGGGAGGGTTGGGATGGTTTGGTGGACGACGACCGCGTGGTGGTGTAGGTCGTTGGGGGCGGGGTTTCGTTGGTTCCGGCTGGGCTGGACTTGAAAAACCGACTCTTTGTTGTTTTTTTCTTGTGATATTTTCGTTTTTTTTTCTCTTGGGGAAGCACTATTTTGCCATCTGTGATTCGTGTTTGATTCATTTGAATTTCTTTTCCTTTTTTTTTTTTTTTTTTTTTTTTTTCCTTTCTTTTCGTGTCGTTGAAATCGTTGGGTTTTTTCTTTCTCCATTCGCTCTTCTCTCATTTCATCTACCCACACAACACAGCATATTGTCCGTCTTTCTTCTTCTCTTTTTTTATTCCCAACACCACTCCTGCCCTCCCTCCCTCCCTCCCTCCCTCCCTCCCTCCCTTCCGTGATTTATTGTGTGGGCGGGTCCCACCCACAAGCCCCCACCCCCCACACGCAAACCTACCAAACCCATGCATCATCATCCTTCCGCCCCCAAAACACCCACTCATCGCTTGGACACCCCTTTCCCCGTCTCATGCTGTCAACCTTCCCCCACCTACTTGCCCTGCTTGATCGCCTCTTTCAATCAGTCCTTTTTTCGTGCATTTTTTGTTGGCCTTTTTTTTTTTTTTTTTTTTTTGTTTGTTTGGTAATTGCCACGAAGGAACTCAAGCCATCATGATCATCCACGATGGCGCACTCAACCTTACTCTCCGCAAAAAAAAAAAAAAAAAAAAAAAAAAAAAAAAAAATACTTCATCAAATATTTGTAAAGAAAAAAGAAGACACCGAAAGAGGTGTCGTATTTAAATGTTTGGGGTGTTTCCTCTCTTTGGTCCTTCGGCTGCAGGCAAAACCCCATTTTAGCAAAAAAAGCCAACAGTGTGTGCATGAGGAGGAGTAAAGGAGAAGGAGGCGGCGAGCGTCTTGAAATTTTCCTGTCTTCCGTGTTTTGTTTTTCTTCGCAGCGAGGACCCCGTCTTCAAAACGCTGCGTCTCGCGGACCCGAGATTCCTCGCGGTGCACCCGAAAATCGTCATTGCTCGCGACGGCGACGGCGACAGCTACAAAGCCGTCGTCCTGCGGCGGGCGGACTTTTCCAGGCTGCGCGCGCTCGCGGGACACGCCGCGTGGCTGAACTTGCGCGGCAGTTGACGCGGAAGGCGCGGTCGCGCTCACGGGGTCGGTGGACAAGACCGTTCGGGTGTGGGACGTCGCGACGGGTGAGTGCGTGCGGGTCCCTGTGCGGCCATCTGTATCCGGTGGGGAAGGTCTGCTTGGTCGGCGGCGGCGGAAGCGGGGCGCTCGTCCTTTCCGTGGATTCCGAGTCTGTCGCAAAAGTTTGGGGCCTGGTGAAGACCTGGGACGGCGTTGGGAGGTTCGTGGACTGGGCTGCGAGCGCGGATAACGTCTTGTCGCTGAATGCGGGCGGTTCTGTCACGGTTTGGAATCCGATGACAGGAGAGGCGGAGCGCACGATAGTGCGAGAGGAGTCTCCCGGCGGCTCAGCTTCAGGCTCGGCCGCAAAGAAATTCGCGTGTGGGACGTTCATGCAGGAGCGCTTCTTGCCTCTCTCGCGACAGAAATGCCAGCCGACCTTGAGATTGATGGACATAAGCTGGTGATTCAAATTTCTTATGGAACGGACATCCTTGATGTTGGTTCCGAGCAGAATCGCCGCTTATTTCCTGTGACTGATTGGGGGAGTGGAATTCTGCATGTACCCGCTTCAGCTATATTCTATAAAATCTTCACGGTAGGCCATCGAAAAATGGTTACTCAATCAGCGGTTCTTACTTGCAAACAAGTCCTTTTACCTTGACTGTGCAACATCACAGGATCCGGACGTAGTCATGCTGGACTTTGGAGAGGGCATACCCTTTGCGACAGAGTTTTGATTCTTCAGAAGAGTGTGTCTGGGGCGAACTTTCCATTCCTTCTCCCACTTCTTCTCCCTATTAGCAGATAAATTAACTGACCGTCCTTGTGTGCGGTGAAACCCGAGTGATCTGACTCGAAATACGAGATTGTTTGAATCAGGGCATGGTACAGAATTATTGCAGGCTCCAGAGTTGCGATTCGCCAACAGCGCGTCAAGCACCATTTTGCTTTCTCATTTGTTCTCATTGTCCCTGCGCTCCCGTCCCATTCTTACCGACGCGATTACTTATTGCTTTTAACCATCGGTCCGCGCCCGATGCTTCACGTCGGCCCACCACCGCTTTGTTACCAGAGAATCACCTGCTGCACTCTCAAGATCAAAAGGCACACCAAGTCCTCTCACGAGCAGCCATTCCAGGAACCGCACATTCCTCGCCACCGACCGCTTCTTCTCGTCGCTTTGCGGACTGTCACCGCGTACTGCGCCGCGTGCTCTCCACCACTCCACACTGTCAAGAAGATCTTTTAGCCCACGACTGTACAACGGGGTGGTCGCGACCGAGATTAAATCGAGCGTAGGCCACTCTAGGTCTGCGGGGACCCCGCACCGGTCGACACCCGAGCGATGGTGCATCTCAGCAAGCCACTCCATCATTTCGCGGTTGGCCGCGTTTCTCAGGATGAATGCCGTTGCGTCGTCCCCGCCGTCGTAGGTCAGAGTGAGATTGTTGAGTCGCCAATAAGCGTAGACCTTCTTTACGGTGCAGACATGGGTGAGAGGACTTTCGAGGGTTTGGACGAATCCGCTGCAGTTGAGCCACTCCAAAAGCTCCACGTGTCCCCGATGGCTCGCCTCGCCTACTAGAATTCTAGGGTGCTCCGGGTCTGGCAAGGGGAAGCGCTCTCTCCACCACTGGAAAACGCTAATTTGTCCTCCTCTTGCAGCATAGAATAAAAGCCACTGATTCCATTTGGAAGGATCGGAAAAGTCTGCCCAAAACTGCAATACATCCACATAACCCTTGATTGCGGCGTGACGAATGCTGAAAGTGCTGGGAGTGTGCCGGTCGTCTGGGAACCGCCTTTTCCACCATTGTAGCACTGTGCATTGTCCGTATCCAGTTGCCCTCGAGGCCAATGCATCGAAACTAAAGCCCTCCGCCCGGATCCAGTCGAGCACAGCAATCTGACCATGGGCTGTGGCGTGCGCTGCTGCTGCAGAGGCGAAGTCAAACGGAGCAGCGGTATCCAAGTCGTCTGCGCTTTCGGCGGAAGCACTAGCAGCCTCGCGCCTCTTGCGGAGCTGCTCCAGCTGGAGGGCGTCGTCGCCGTAGTTCAGTGCGAGGAATCGGTGTGCAGGCAGCCCGGCCTCCTTCTCCAACCACTCCAACGCCTGAACCTGATTTGCGTTCGCTGCCGTTTCCATAGCTTCCTGCTCGACGCGGGAGAGGCTCCACGGGCAGCGACGCCGGCACCAATCGAGGACGCCGAGGCGGCCGCCGGTGACGGCTGGCTGCAGGATGCTCGTCACAATCTCGTCGTCGTCCGCCAAATTGGGAAGATCCTCGCGGCGGGGCCACCGATCCATCCACCAATTGAGGACGTTGATGTGGCCGTGCTCGGCAGCGAGACGGATCGCCTCGATCACGAAGCCGTCGTAGTTGGATGTTTCAAAGCGTTCGGGGAGTGCGCCAGAGGGGATCCACCACTCGATGCGCAGCGGCGGCGTCGGCGCATCGTGTGCGGCGGCGGCCGGGGAGGGCACCACATCGACAACGTGTAGGGTCCAGAACAGCGCATCCAGCGGTTGAACGGATCCGACGGGCACCGTCGCCGTCCGCAGGCGAAAGTCGAGAAGTTCAACGAGGCCGCGGCGAGAGGCGTTTTTGCAGCGACGCGGAGGGGTGGGAGTAGAGGGCGAGCGCTTGCTGACGCTCGATCCGCAGGAGCGTCGCGAGGCGGAAGCGATCTGGGGCGAAGAGATACGGGAGGACTGCGAGGATGACCCACGTCGGCGGCTGGGCCTCGTCGGAAGTCATGAAAAACTTGCACGGCCCAGTTAGTTTGTTTCATCGTTTGCGATTGGAGTCAAGGTGGGCGACTTTGCGCTCATGTGCAACGCGGCCTTTGCCTCGATGAAACGTGGGAACTTGACGCCAAAGGACATTCTATTGTACGACGTTCGCAGCGCTGTGTTGGAGATGCTCCCACGGGGTGGGTTTTCTGGGAGAAGGAATTGACGCTTTGCCTGTTTGGTTCCAGTTACCTCTCAAAAGCTGTGTTTTAAACTTGACTCGAACTTTTGTTTACTGTGCTCCATGTGGTATAGCGTAGAGAGTTCGTTACTCGCGCCAAAGATCCAGAAGGCTACAGACCGAGAGCATGGAAAGGGACCAAGGTGCACGATGCCGCTCTCCCGGCCCTTCACTTGTCTTCCGGAGAAGCTGCGATCCTTTAGACTTGTGCAATCGTTACTGTCACCATCATCCTCGCTTTCACTGCTTCGTACTCGTCTCCTGCCATTGAGGAGACCACTGTACCGACTGTGGGAGGCACTTTCATATTGCAATGCCTGCACTTCTATTTTGTTGTATTTGGGAGCAGACTTTTCCTGACAACAGTGGAGAGAAGAGCGCGATCTCGTTGTACCCACTCACGCCAGAGTTAGCAACACCACCTACGCGTGGCCGTGGGGGGTATTTCCGGTCCATCGAGGCGTGAATCGGGTCAATCGCGATCTGTCTTTGCGTTGAGACATGGGGGTTTTTCATTCGCCTCTGTCATGCAGGTTTGCGGTCAGGCCTCAACCAACGTTCTTTATTCTCAATAAGCATAAAATCACTCCATGGCCGTTCGTAAATATTAAGGGGTTCTCGAAAACTGGTATCAGCCAAAGGAATGAGGGTAAGGGAAGAGGGGGGCAGTGCGATGATACTTTCAGCAAGCAACGGCGAGGTTTTGCTGAGAGTACAAAAAGATAGCGACAAACAGCTGAAGAACAAAGAAATTAAAAGGAGTATACTCTGACAAGAAGAGGGAGGGGCTGCCGCTACGAGTGAAGCGATCAAGGAGAGTTGATGCGCGTCAGGTGGAAAAAGGAAAGTCATAGCCTCCCCCCCCGAAACGAGAGGTGGGTGGGGGGCTGAGTGGCTCGGAAGCAAAAAGTGGTGGGAGACAGCTCAAGGTAGAGAAAGCTATGAGAAGATGAATTCCGGATGCATCGGAACCCTAGAAAGAAGCGGGTTGGCCGAATACGTTGCCGCAGCACGAGTTGAAAGGCACCTCATAACCACCCGACAACCTCATCGCCGCCCGACGACCGACTCGTACGCGGGCGGCTCGCGTCCGCCGCACCGGTGCTCGTCCGTGTCCTTGAACGACACGTTGCGGAACGCCGCGCCGTGCGCCATCCGCGCCCAGAACTTGTCGCTGGCCGCGCGACGGCGCGCGGCGCGGACGGCGCGAGCGTCTTCCGACGTGGCCGCGACGTCGACAGAGAGGGGCGGCTCGGCGAAGCGTTGGGCGGGGGAGAAGGGGATGTGGCGGTCAGACGCGCTGTAGGCGAGCGCGGCGAAGAGGCGGTGGGCGAGGGTCGGCGAGGCGCGGGTGGTGGTGGTGGTGGTGGTGGTGGTGGTGGTGGTGGAGAAGGGTGGGTGGGGTTGGAGGGCATTTGTGCTACTTTTTGTTTCCTCCTTTTGGAGTGCGGGTTGGGTGGGGTTAAGACGCAACGAGGTCTTTTGGGGAGAGGAAGGAAGAAAGTTGACACTGCGAACGTGATTTTTTGGTTGAAAGTTTGAGGGCCTTGGTTTTTATTGTGATGTGAGACTTTTTTTTTTTATTCTTTTTTTTCTTCATTTTTTTTTTCGGCGAGGCACTCCGACTGCCGAGCGGAATTTAGACCGAGCTCAGAAAATCAACCGGGCCAACCAATCAAATTCGTTGATCTATGCCGATTTGAAATGGGGGCGCTCCGCATCATCCAATGAATTGCGGCCTAGGGGTAGCTTGCTTTTCGTGAGTGAATCAGACTTCTTTGCCAAAGGGCGAATGTGGGGCAGTTTCTTTCTGATGTTGCTTGCCAGCGTCGAATGATTTGGAAGGAGAAGAGGGAGAGAGAGAGAGGGAGAGTGAGAGGGACCGAGAGTGAGCGAGCGCCCCACGTGGAGTCGGAAGAGTGCAAGTCGGAATCACCGAGAAATATTTTCTTTCGTGGCTTGTATTAATGTTGGGGGCTTGGTGTGGCGGTTCCCAGTGGCGGTTCCCAGGGGCGTGGCTTTGGGTCGCCGTGCCTTCGTGCTCCGAACGAACGACGGAGACATTGAAGGCCGAACGATTGCAATTTTCCCCGTTTGACTTTTTTGGCATGCTGCCAAGAAAGGAGGCAAAAGCGCGCGTTGGCGAGGGGAAGAGCAACTTGCGAGACAGAGGGCGAGCGAGGAGCCCCACCCGGAATCTCAAGAGCAGACCGAGAAGCATTGAAGGAAAAGATCAGCGAAGTTGGAAGCCCTCCCTAACGGACTTTAAGGCCGTCATCCCCCGGACCAGATGCGAAGTGCAGCAGCGAGGGCGGACCCGAACACTTGTGCTTCTGTTCTGGGACCTTTCTTCATTTCACTCAGACATAGAGTAGGTGCGAACCAGACCCTTGCCGAGCACCCTCCCCTTGCTACTTCTTGTGGCCGCTTGTCGCGAATAAATCGACACTGAGGAAAGATTACCATACTGGCCAAACCTGTCATACTCGCACCCACTACTCGCTTGAGGAACTCAGAATTTGTGATAAAAGAGTTTCTATTCGAAGAGGTTCTGAGAGCTGTTCCTCCGCAAACTTTGACATTTCAGTGGTTTAAACAATGGGTTGGCGGCAAAAAGAGGACGATAACACATCTTTACACACTAGGAACTAGCGCAAGGGAGCAAAAGAAGAAGAAAGTTCGTTTTGTTATACACATGAAGGTGAAGTGAGGTAGACGCACAAAGGCTGTTGTCGCCGCTTGGCGTCGCATTACTTGCTTCACTTGGCCGAAAGGTCGCCGGCGGCCTGGTGGTCGAGGTGAGCAACCTTGTCGCCGAACACCTCGCCGAGCTCCTCGAGGGTCTTGCCGCGGGTCTCGGGGACGAAGAAGAACGACCAGGGCACAGCAAGGGCGCAGAAGCAGAAGTAGATGATGTAGACGTTGATGCCAAGGTCGCGCGCCAGGTACGGCTCGGCCCAGGTGATAATGGCGCCGACGAGCCAGTTCGACATGGTGGACAACGCGACACCCTTGGAACGGATGCGCATGGGAAGATCTCGGCCTGGTACGACCACACGACAGGACCCCAGGTGGACGAGAAGCCCAAGTCGAAGACGATGATACCGACGTAGGAGATGTACGCGAGAGCAGAGCCGGCGCCGCTCTGGGTGGCCTTACCGAATCCGTAGGTCATGGCGAGACCGAGCGCCATGACGACGCCACCCCAGGTGAGCAGGAACTTGCGGCCGAAGCGGTCGATGGTGAACATGCCGATGAAGGTGAAGATGAAGTTGGCAAAGTCGAAGACGACGGGGAGGACCTGGGTTGAGAGCGTGGCGCTGAAACCAATGATGGCGTACAGCTGGGGCTGGAAGTAGGTGATGACGTTGATACCGGTGAGCTGTTGCATGGCCTGGTTCATGACACCGATGAACACGCGGCGACCGTTCGAGCCCTTGAAGACCTCGCCCCAACCGGCGTCGCCGACGGACTGCTCCAGACGGAAGTCCTCGATGATGAGGTCGTACTCGTCCCTGACTTCGGGGTGGTCCTTGGGGAGGGCGCGGAGCTTGGCGATGGTCTCGAGAGCTTCGTCGTTGCGGCCCTTGCGCACGAGCCAGCGGGGCGAGAACGGAACCGAGAACATGAGACCGAGCAGCAGGAGGGCCGGGACGATCTGGAGACCGAGGGCAAGACGCCAGCCGGTCGAGTTGTTCTGGAGGTCTGAGCCGATGATGCCAGCGTTGATGGAACCGGCGATGAGGATACCGGCGGTGATCATGAGCTGGTAGATGACCGTGACGGAGCCACGGTTCTGGGCGGGAGCGCACTCGGCGAGGTACATGGGGACGGTGGTGGAAGCGGCGCCGATGGCGAAACCGGAAATGATACGACCAATGATCAGGACGGCAAGCTGGCTGGAGCCGGATTGCATGGCACCACCGACGGCAAAGGCGAGACCGGCAAACATGATGGACCGCTTGCGACCGATGATGTCGGCGAGGTAGGCGAACGCGAACGCACTCGCTGCGCAGCCGAACTGGAACACGGAGGCAATCCAGGACTGGGTGGCGGTGTCACCGGCGTTGAAGGTCGAGACGAAGTCCGGCATGCCCAAGACTTGACTGTAGGATAGGAACGACGAATGTCAGCCATGAGACTTCTTTCCGCCACGACGCAGGGGGAAGAGAAAGAGAGGATAACGTACCCGATCACACCGATCTCCCAACCGAAGCAGAAACCGCCGACACCGGCGGTGAATGAGACCAAAATGTTGTAGAGCTGACTTCCCGCAGGCATGATGGCAGCAGGCTCAGGGTGGTAGAGGAGAGGATTATGTTTGTGAGGGGAATACAGTCGGGTTGGCCAATCTTTTTATACATTTGTGGAAGAGTGGGACGGGCCAAGCGTTCACGGCAGAGCGACAGAGGATGTTTGGGTCCGCATTGTGAGTGGGCTTTTTTTTTTTTTTTCTCTTTTTTCTACTAACTTGCAATCATTTGTTTGTGTTGTTTGGGGTTTTTTTGTCTTTTTTCGTTTCTTCTCGGCAAGTGTGTCGAGAGTGACAAACCTTTTCGTCCAAATCACGAGACATGACTCCTTTTCGCTGCAAGAAAAAAAAAGAAGCCCATGGCAAGAGCGGCAAAAACAAAAAAAGTCTTTCTTTCCCAAACGGGGAACAAAAAAAAATTGTTTGTCTAGCAGTTGGCCTTTCAACCAAAGCGGGCGATGACGCGGCCCCGAGGCTTCAAGTCTGACACGGTCGGATGGATTTTCCATATCTGCGAACGGAGTTTTGTCCCGCATGACCGACTAGCCGTCCTTGTCACATTTCTAGTGGAAGATCGGATTGGAGCTGGCTGCCGCCGTTGAAGCGACCTTATTACGGGCTCAAGGTTTTCACACTTTATCAAACGAAGGTGGTGAGATATGAATCAATCAATCAATCACACTAAAGAAAACAAGGCTTTGCGGGTAAACTGTTTTCCTAATTGCAATTAGTGAGGGGGGGGGTCTAACTTTTTGTCTTTGGTGCCCAATCAAAACTCGGCGGAAAAATCGAAAAATCGGTGGAATCGGCGGAAAAATCCGAAAAGGAAGGAGCTCAATGCGTTGTCTGTCTACCAGATTGTCTCTTGGCTGTCTGTCTCTCTGTCTCTTCACTCTGTCTCTCTTTCTGTCACTTGCAACTCTCTGTCGGTCTGTCTCTCTCTCACTCTGTTTCTTGTTATGAATCACCCTCTGGAACCTTCTGGAACCTTCTAGAACATTCCTTCATGGAACCTTGTGGAACCTTCTGGAACCTTCTTTGCTTTCCTGACTTGTCTTGTTGTCATTGGTATCATTGGTATCATGGTATTACTAATTGCTCTTTCTGGAACTTTCTTTGGGTCTTGACAAGGAAGCACTCTCAAAAGGTATAAAAGGGGGATGGGGGACCTGTCCCATCCCTCAAGTGAATTATTGTTTCCAATACAATCATCACTCCTCTCAGTTCCTTGTCTGCCTTGTCCTGTCCTGCCCTGTTCCTGACATCATAATTCACTTCACCCTCTCCTACTACTCTCTGCCATCATGTCTGACCCAAACAACACCTTCCCTGATGCAACTGCCTTCCAAGCCTTGATGGACCAATTACAAGCCCTTTCAAGACAGACACACCAACTTCAAGAACAAGTCCTTCACCAGCAGCACCAGCTTCAACAACAACTTCACCAACAAGAACATCAAGCTCTTCCCCTGCCCCAAGCCAACCAAGCAAGGGAGTCCAAGGTTCCCAGCCCTGACAAGTTCACTGGGCTGGCCAAAGACCTTAGGAACTTTATGGCCACTGTGGAGAATGTCATCCTTCTCCAACCTTCAAGATTTCCCAGTGAGCAAGTCAAGGTTCTTTTCACAAGCACCCTCCTGTCTGGTCAAGCTCAATCATGGTACAGATCTCTCCCAAGCACACCCACCACCCTGCAAGAGCTCTGGGAGGTGCTGGAAGCTACCTTTGGTGACCCTTACGCATCTTGGACAGCAAGATCCAAGCTCAAGCATATCAAGCAAGGAAAGCAATCTTGTGTAGCCTACACCAACCAATTCAAGCAACTAGCCAGAGACTCTGGATACAATGATGCAGCTCTGATGGAGCTGTACCATGATGGTCTCCGTGAGTCTATCCAAGACATGCTCTCCCAGTCTCTGCACATCCCTGAGACCTTGGAAGAGTACATTCTCCTTGCCATCAAGATTGACAACAGACTCTACTCCAAGAGGCTGAAGCAAAGACAAGTAGGAACTACATCAAGACCTACCCCAGTCCCTCAAGCTCTTACAGTTCCTGAACCCATGCAAGTGGATGCAGTTGAGACACTTCCTAAGGGTCCTCTGAGCCAAGAGGAGAAAACAAGGAGGGCCCAGCAGGGACTGTGTTTCTACTGTGGCTCCAAGGAGCATGCTGTCAAGGACTGCCCAAGGAAGAAGCACCCAAACTCCCAGGTCCAGGCTCACTGAGGGGCAATTCCCTGGACCCTCCTCCAAGCTGCCCCTGTTTCATCACCACCACCAGCACCACAAACACCTCAGATTCCAAGCCCCACCAACTCACCATGGATGTCAAGATTCAACTCTCACCCAAGTCAACCATCACAACCAAGGCCCTTATCAACTCTGGATCATCCTGCAACATCATTGATGCCACCCTTGCCAAGTCTTGTGCCATTCCCACCATCAAGAAATCCACACCCCTCAAGGTCCACTTTGCCAATCATGCTCTGTTCAAGGAAATCAGCCATGAAACCAAGCTAAACCTCCACATCCAAGACTTTCCACCATCCATGGTCAATCTGGAAGTATTGGATCTTGGCTCACCCACATTCTCTGTCATCCTGGGATTACCATGGCTGCAAGCCCAGAACCCTGCCATTGATTGGGTCACTGGTCAAGTCCAACCTCCACCAATTGGAACAGTCACCCAAAACTCAAGTCAAGCCCCCAAGTCTCATGCTCTCAAGCCCTTGATTCAAGATTCACAGCCAGCCAAGACTCAAGTTCCACAGTTCACAGTTCACAGTCAAGATTCAAGTAGAGCTCATAGAGCTCACAGTCATGGCCAAGACTCTAGTTCACAGAACCCACAGTCAAAGATTCAAGTACCACAGTTCACAGTCCACATTCAAGATTCAAGTTCAACAGCTCACAGTCTTTGCCAAGAACAGAACTCTCAGTCAAAGATTCAAGAATCACAGTTCCCAGTCAAGAATTCAAGCCCCACCACTGATGAGCACAGAAGGACAGACCTTGCACCTGAAGGGGGAGATGGTTTAACCCCACCATCCAAGACACACCTTTCACTGCTTCCTGACAGTGTGTGGGCCCATGCTATTTCCAAGGACCCCGAGCCTCACAAGATTCAAATCAGCCAAGAAGAGGAAAAGCTTGAGATACTCAAGACAAGGCATGATGCAGCAACAGCTGGACACCCAGGAGAGCACAAGACATATGAGCTTGTTTCCAGAGACTTCTACTGGCCAGGCATGAGGAAGAACTTGCAGACCAAAAGACCAAGTCCCAAGCTAGACAACCTCAAGTTGGGACCTTTCAAGATCTTGGACCAAATCAATCCAGTCACCTTCAAGCTGGATCTCCCTGCATCCATGAAGATCCACCCAGTTTTCCATGTCAGCCTTTTGGAGAAGTTTGTGGCCAATTCCATTCCAGGCAGAGTTGTTCCTCCTCCTCCTCCAGTTGAGGTAGAAGGTGAAGAGGAATTTGAGGTTGAACAAATCTTGGATGCCAAGTGGTTTGGAAGGACACTCAAGTTCCTTGTCAAGTGGAAAGGTTACTCAGATGCTGACAACACCTGGGAACCTGAGTCAAACCTCACTCACTGCCAAGACCTTCTGCTCAAGTTCAAGACCAGGTACCCCACCAAGTTGCAGAAGAGGCCTAAAAGGGGGAGATGATGTTATGAATCACCCTCTGGAACCTTCTGGAACCTTCTAGAACATTCCTTCATGGAACCTTGTGGAACCTTCTGGAACCTTCTTTGCTTTCCTGACTTGTCTTGTTGTCATTGGTATCATTGGTATCATTGTATTACTAATTGCTCTTTCTGGAACTTTCTTTGGGTCTTGACAAGGAACACTCTCAAAAGGTATAAAAGGGGGATGGGGGACCTGTCCCATCCCTCAAGTGAATTATTGTTTCCAATACAATCATCACTCCTCTCAGTTCCTTGTCTGCCTTGTCCTGTCCTGCCCTGTTCCTGACATAGACCAAGGCCACATTGGCCACGGACCACAGAGAAGGAACCACATGAAGAGAGGCCACAAGCTGAAAGAATCTGTGCAGGACTGCAGCAACCAAGTGCGGAGCAATTGAGACCAACTCCCCAAAAAGCATGTCTTCACCAGGGGCTTTGCCCCTGGGGGCATTCTTGCATGCTTCTTCAACATGAACCTTCTTAATCCAGGAGACTTCACACTGCTTCAGAGGGACTTTGTTCACAGTAACCGCTGAGTCTTCAAGGGCCCCAGCGTCAGGGACATCAGTTCCAGTTGGCTCATGCCCTATGGTTGTGCGGAAATGGTCTTCGTAATGGCCCATCTTCTGGGGGTCAAGGGCACACTGGCTCCTATCTGAACGAGCCTTCTGACACTTGATGCGCTTAGCCTCGCCAGCAAAGTCACGCACAGCAGAGTCCTGGACAGCTGAATATAAACGCTTCCTGTACCGCTTGATGGCAATCTTCACAATCTTATTCCACTGACGAAACTGAGTCCAGGCCATCTTCTGCCCCACAGGATCATCATCTGGGTGAGCCTCAGCAGCCCTCCGCGCCTCCACGCGACGGCGCTTTAGCTCCTCCAGATGCTTCTCCTGGTTCTCTGGTCCTCCAGATCCACCCCTAAAGCGAACTTTCCCAGCCACCTTAACAGCATTGTCCATGAGCCACTGCACGACCAAGTCTGAAACAGCATCCACACAAGCCAAGCGCCTCTCAAAAGTCCAGAGCTCTCCGGCCTCAGCGGCAGCTTCAACTTCTTTCCAAACTGAATGAATCTGGGCTCTGATGGGTTTCCTGGTCTTCTCAAGGCAGCTAGCATACTTGGTCTGTCTCAGCATGAGTCTCCGAACATTCAGGCGCTCAAACGGGGGCTTGGTGGTCAGATCCCCATTGAAGGTGAAGGTCAACAGCCTGTGATCTGAGAAACCAACATACTCTGAAGGGTCATCATGGACAACCAGGTTCTGAACAAAGGGGAGAGCATGCTGGTTGACAAACAGAAGATCAGTGACCCCCCGTCCACCAGGTCCACCAGCCCGTCCCTCTGTCATTGTGGTCCACTGGCCACGAACTGGCGCAACCCTCCTCCACTGGGAAGGGGGTCGCAGCCAGTCCTGCAGCCAGCCAACACGTTCAGCAGGAGCAGAGGTGCGGCATCCATATTCACGCATCCAAATGTTGAAGTCTCCAATGATCAGAAAAGGTGCAGCAGGCATAAGAGTGCTAACTTGACTAACTTGATCCTGAAATTCCTGCAGAGATTCCAGAGGTGCACTTGGCGCAAAATACACCAATCCAACAATCAGCTCCGACATCTTCACAATGATCCATTCTCCCTTGGGGGACCTGTGCAGGGTCTGCACCAACAAGTGGGCATCACTGTCCAGGTCCCCACTCACCACAACAGCCACTCCCTTCTTTGCCCTTGTTCCAACATTCCGCCCAGGTTGGTAAGGAGGGGGCATCCCCCTTGCCTCAGCAACAACACCCCGAACTGCACTCATACTGTCAGAACTCCACATTCCAATATCTGAAAACAACATATAGTCTACTTGAAAATCTGAAAAAATTTCCTGAACTTCCTAACCCTAACTTTTCAACGGGATTTATTCGCTCCAACCCCCCCCGAGGGAAAGGGTGAGGAATCTGCAACTTTGAAAGTTAAAAAGTGCATACATATGAAATAGGAGAAACATGTCCAGAGGCGAGAAAGAGGTGCCAAGTAGAGAATCAAAAGGCATAAAAGAAAAACAAAGAACAGCAACTAGGTCAAAAAGAAAAAGAGGAAAGGATCCACAGAGGTGAATGAAATTAAACAACAAGAAAACAAATAGAGAACAAATGAGGTTCGAAGGACTGCACCTGAAACACTGCACAAACTGTCACCCAGTTCCAGCCTCCTCCTCTGAATCAGAGTCCACATGCCCATTGCCGTCCACTGTCCCCTCAACACCCTCAGTTTCCTTCTTCTTCCACTTCTCCCTTGACTCCCGCCATTGTTTGTTCCGTACTGGATCATAGGTGGTGATGATGACCGACCTTGCAAGCTTGCGCACCCTGGCTGCTGCCATCCGTTCCTGAATGCTCATACCCTGTCGGTTCACACGACCTGCCTCCACCACGACATCTGCCTCCTCTGCTGCTGTTGTCTCTGAAGCATCAGTGAAATTTGCAAGTCCTCCACACTCAATGCGCATCTGCATGATCATTCTGGCCAGCTTCATTCCCATCTTCTTTGATGCAATGCGAGTCTCCTTAGAGATCTTGTCCTCAGCTTTGGCACTGTAGGGGGCCCAAAAGACCAGCGACCTTAGGCCCAAATCCACTGCTGAAATGTTCAAATCCTGTTGCTCTGCAGTGGGAATCAACTTAGGATGCATCCTCTCCAGCCTGTCCTTAACCCCTGAACACTCCAAAACGTGCCTCCTAGTGCATTTCTCTGCACAGTCAGCCCTTGCACACTGTTGGTGAAATGCTACCATCCCAGCCATCCACATCAGCAGGTGTCTGAGCCCTAACCCTAACACATGCCCAAAAAGGAAAGAGGAAAATTTTGAATGATAAGCAATCTTTTAAAAGGCCAAGACATAAGAATTAATATCAAATAAACAGCTGCTCAATTGAGGAATATAAATACCCAGCCTCCAACTCCCCCCCAGAACAAAGAACCACAACCCATCAGACACACACACTATCTCTCTCTCTCTCTCCACCACTGTGGAAGCACCCTCAACTACAAACATGCAGCACTTGGATGATTCAAGTGCTCCACAGACCCCACGTATCACCACAATGCCACCACCATCCACCCTTCGCCAACAGTCAGCCCCACAGCACACTTCCTTTGCCCAGACCACACCTGGTGTCCCCTTAAAGCGCCAAAAGTCCACTCAGCAACTTCCACAACAGAAGCAACCAAGAGCTGGCACAAGCAGCTCCATTGGTGCAGGTGTCTCTCAGAAACAGTTTGGCTCTTCTGCCCAGTCACATGTGCAGCAACCTCAGCAACCTCAGCAACAACAGCAACAACAGCAGCAGCAACAGCAACAGCTGCCAGTATTCCTTACTCCTGCAGCTTATGCTCATTCAAAGCAAGCACTCATAAACCAGACTCCTCAAGCTACATCTTTTTCCACCACTGGAAAGGGGAAAACCTCAGACTTGGGCAGTGAGTGCAAGTTCTTTTTCATCATCAAACCGCCTGGAATATATATTCAACTGACAACATTAACCTAATCCAGCTACAATATCAACTTCCCATAACACAGGCACTTCCCATTGCAGCACTTCCAGGGAACAGCACCCCCCCAATTGCCACGAACACTGCAAGTCTGTGCTGGAAACCCAGTGCGCTCGATTGGAGATACTTGAAGAGGAAGTCAAGTCATTTTTCATGATTGTTGCCAAACAAAAAGATTTTCTTCTGGTAACAAATTCATATATGGCGAAGAGATGATTCTCACAATTCCTCATCCCCTAACCTTTGAATTTTATAATGAAGGCTCAAGAAGAGGAGATCCAGTCACTTCAGCTGGCTGTTTCCAAACAGAGTGAACTTCTGCAGGTAATGAACAAATTTTGGTTTGGTCGAGACCATTCTCACAAAGCTTCTTTTCTTTGAATCCTAAAACAAACCAAGGACCAGCAAGCTGCTCATGACCGCGCAATGTCAATTTTGTCTTCTTTGATCTCCCATTTGACTCAGCAGAATGCATCAGCCTCAAAGGACCTACTCGATCTTCATTTTGCTGCGACAGATGCTCAGTGCAAGGTATTGCTTTGACTGTCACTCACCCATTTTGTTTCTTGAGGGAAGATAGGCTTATTGGCTTCTGTAATCCAGTACTTTCTTGTCAAACTAACTCGTTTTATGTGTAGCAGGGGCAAGCTGCCCTCACAAGAAACAGCTCAATCAGGCACACTGAGACTTCTGCAGATGCTGACAAAAGGTCCATCGACTTATTTGAGACAATCCCTGCAACACAATTTTAAACCCATCGTGTCAGCCAAAAAAAAAATTCAGTGAAACTTGCAGGCATGACTATTATCTTGAATAAATTTTGTTTCCTATCTTTTCCCCTCATCGATTTTATCTGTTCCCATTCCCCCCTTAACAAATAAGAGAGAAACAGAGGGAAAAGACAAAATGGCCACACACAGTGTTAGAAGGAATTTTATTTAAGCATCTCACTTTGTGTGATAATATGAACATTTTACTTGCAAATGATAAATCCATTAATTTTGGTATAATATGTGGCAGACCTTGGAATTGTGTGTTTTGTTTTAGTTAGTTACACTGACTAATTTGTTTAAAACATGTTGTTCATAACACATCTGATAGTGTAATAGAAATTATTTCTGAACAGAATAGTTGCAAAAACACCCTGTAGATTCAAAAAGATGTATCTGCTAGAGTTGAAAATGAGCCAATAAGACGTGTATGCCGATAAAAAAAACTTTACAAAGAAATCTGAAACATTGTTTATTTCAAAAACGCAGATCGTCTGAGAAAAATTTGTGGAGTCAGTGATGGTCTGGAACTGGCCAGCGCCAACGGACACTTGCTCGTTTTGGAGTGGTGGATAGCGCACAGCTTACCGCTGAACAGTTCTCAGCACCTCATATCAGTTATGGTTTCGCAGAAGTATTGGATTTCTGGAGGCGAAATCTGTAAGTGAAAGGAAGAAAAAAACATCCACCACGTTAAGTCAGTAAATGATAATAAAAAAAGGCTGAAAGAGAGAACAGAGACGACAATACATGTAACCATAAATTAGACTTTGCTTTTAAAGTTGGAAAAATAGTTGTTTGGTGTTTCAAAAAATGAACAAGAATCCTGCAGACAATCCATTGACTGACGGATCTTTGTTGAGAATTTTCATAATTTTGAGGCAATGTTCTCTCCTATCGCTTGTGACAAGAATTTTTTCTATTTTGGAGGTCTAAATCCTAAATTGTAAAAGTCGTGAATAAATTTCAAGATTCAATCAAAATAAGATTAGAAAGAATAGCCAAATAAACATGGAGTAGCGGTTATTCAATTATCAACTCTGTGTCTGGTGGGTTTAGCTTGTCGCCAAAAAAAAAAAAAATTAAGGCAGGTACTCTGCAAACTCTTCCCCCCGAAAAAAAAAAAAAAATTTAAATCAAAACGCTACATGAAAACGTAGCTGCGGTTGAGGAGAACTCGGCAAAAATGCTCCTTGTCCCCTGCAAGCACAAGCTTATAAGTAAAAACGAAAATGTGGAGTAATTAGTCTGTGTGGAGCACCAAAACCAACCCAGCCTAATTGGCCTAATTGGCTCTAATTGGCACTAATGGGCACAAATGGGCGCCAATAAACTCAAAAGGCGTCTTTCTGTCTTTCTGTCTCTCTCTGTCTCTTGCTCTCTCCCTCTCAATGCCTCCAATGCAAACAGCGGAAAAATTTTCCGCTGTTTGCATTGTATTTTCTCTCCTCCTCTCCAAATTTGGGGAAAAATTTCCAGCTCCCGTTGTTCGTTTCAGTCATCGACTGAGCGGGCTGCCTCGCCGCCCGCCGCCGCAGCCGACGCCTTCCCCGCCAACCACCGCCGCCCGTCTGGTTGGGACGGATCACGGAAAGGGGGGGTTTCACTTCTGACTTGTATTTGTTTCGTTGACCACCCAGTTTTCCCCGACATCTGTCTGGCCCACTACCTTCCGGCGCGGCGGCAGGCGGTCAGGTCTCGGCGGGGGGGCGGAAGGGGGCGGCGGCGAGCCCCCGACGCCGATGACGACGACGACCATCGGCAGCGGGGCGACGCTGTGAGTTGAACACCCTGCCTCAGCGGTTGAGCACGCGTACAGCAGGCTTCGCAAGGTTGTCCTCCGCTCACAGACAGAGGTGGGGGTTCGATGAAATCGGCGGACGTAATGGACTTGGTGTGCGTCTTCGGGTGTGTTAAGCCCCAGGGATACGCACAGACCAGAGGGAGAAACACAAGGTCTTGAGCGGTGAGAGAGCAGAGATCGATGGCGCTGATGCTTAAGAGCGGCAACTAAAACCGAAGAAGGAAGGCTTTGGCACGTGTAAGGAGACCTTCAACACGCAGGGACACGGCAAACTGACAGCACAGTACCTATTCCCAGACCAAATTGTTCTCAATTAGTTAAAACCTCAAAGAAAAAGTCCCTCCACCTTTGGCACGTGTAAGGAGACCTTCAACACGCAGGGAACACGGCAAACTGACAGCACAGTACCTATGTGCCCAAGTGGAAGTGAAGAAGGGGGGTGTAAAGGTGAGAAACTAACAAAGTAGAAGGAGTTGAAGCCAAGATCATCACTGAAACAGCAAGACTCACCTATTCCCAGACCAAATTGTTCTGAGAATAGGGAGAGGGGAAGAAGAGAGTATGAAAGAACTTGAAAGAGAGGGTATTTTGGCACAGATAGGGAGGAGACAGAGAGAGAAAACTTTGACAGGTTTTTTTTGGAAAAAGATAATAAAACACGTAAAATGACGGCAGGAGCAAGGAGGAGAAGAGGGGAAGTTGAATGGGTATTTTTGCAGAATTTTAGGACCAAAATTGGTGGAGGGGTGCGGTTTGGCAGGGTATGGGAAAAGAAAATTTAAAACAATTAGAAAAACACGAAAACACGAACTAGAAAAGGCTTTGAAGGGGGTATGAGAAAGACACCAACCAAAAAGGGATGGGAGAGACATTTCAAAAACAGAAAAAAAAGAGAAGAGAGACACCAGAAAATTGGAAAGGACAAAAAGAAAAGCACAAATAATTAGAAAAGTGAGAAAGGATTGTGCAGCCAATAACTCTACGAAAACAAATGCCCCCACCCTGAAACTTTGAGAGGAGGTAGAAGATTGATAGACCTTTCCAACGAGCCAAAAATCAAGCAAATCCGTTCAGAATTCAGTCAGGGACTGGCACACGAAGTGGGGAAAAATCGCCACTAATTGGAAGGTGTCGATTTTGGCCCCCGTTCACGACCTCGTAACACCTGAACGCGCAGAGCTAGCCAGCTGAAATCTTGTATGCAGGTGGATGATGATAAGAAGGACCGACCCTCAAAAGGGCACCCCGAAAAACGAATCCCCTGAATTTTCGTCGCTGCTGCAAGTGTGCTGATCTAAGTCCATGAAAAATCAACGAAACCACACCAAAATTGGAGTGCAAACTCGAGTAGTGGCTGATATTGAGTGCACCAAATATGAGCAGCCTACGATGAAAGCCTGAACCATACGACTCCTTTGTAGGTCACGTGACCCAGCCCTTTGGAGAGATAGGAAACTTTGAAAATTCGCCGAAATTGGTAGGAGATAGCCACAGCTGCGAAACTCACAGGCGTTTCTCGAGTAGATATAAAGAGTGTGTGTACCAAAAATCAAGAGAATAGGTCGAAAACTGACATACTCGTCAAAGTAGTGATGTTTCCGCAATTAATAAAGATGGCCTTGAACTGTCTGGAAAAGTTGGGGAAAAACCATAGAGTCTCCAAAATATGACCAAATGTAACTGAGTGCCCTGGCAAGCTGAGGAAAAATCGACAAAAATCCTCGACTTAATCTGGCCCACACAATCAAATAGCGACCTCAAATTAATAAGTCTGAAAGAAATCCTCTAATTCGTCGGCTGCAGAATCGACCAACACTGCATCGACCCGACCCATGGCGGACTGTTCCGCCGACAACGCCGGGTCGACAGACCCGCTTGCGTCCACTCGACGGGGAACTCGCCGGCATCGGCGGTGGCGGCACGTCCTGTTTTTTTTCGCGCCAGCGGGGGCTGGCCACGTTGTGACGTTCCCTGACAACGCCGGCGGCGTTCTTCCCTCGGGTCCGGCTGCTGGCGCAGACTTGTTTGGTGGGGCGGAAGGGGGCGTCGTTGGGTGTGTGAGTACACGGTGGCGGTGGCGAGCCTGTGGGGGAGATGACGACGACGACGACGACAGCGAGGCGCGCTGGTTCGACAGACCCGCTTGCGTCCATGGGGGAACTCGTCGGCGGCGGGGGCCGGCCACCTTGTGATGTTCCCCGACAACGCCGGCGGCGTGCTTCCATCGCAGGGACTTGTTGTGTGGCAGGCGGGGTTGGATGTAGTTCAAGGTGTTTTGCTTTCTGTTTCGTTCTTCAGTGCCAGTCAACCTGGCTGCATTACCTTTTTTCATCTGTCCGCCTTCTTCTGTTCCGCATCAAAGTAAATGAATGTATTTGCAGCCCTCCCATCGTTTGCCTCCTCCCGCCGAACTTGATGCAGATGTCGGCGGGGCTCCAGTGGGCGAGTTGCAGCGTGGGAGAGAAATTTTGAAGAGAGTTCAGTCAGTGTGTCGAATGGGGTGGGAAAGAGGGGCGGTGGGGTGGAAACAGATTCTTTGAGGCCTGTGGTTGCACCGCTTGTATGCCCAACCGCACGGTCTTGCGCGTACGGCAGGAGGCTTGTGACTCACCTGGCGTGCACGCAGGCGGCGGCGATGGTGACGTCGAGGGAAGAAGACAAAGAGAGGGGCCAGAAGGAAGAGTGCGTGTCGCGTGGCTGTGGTCGAGCTATTTTTCATAGCTCTTTGTTCTGGTTGGGGAGAGTCGAGAGGTGCAAGTGTGTGTGCGTGTGTGTGTTTGTTTGTGACAGTGTGCTGTGCACGAATCAGTGGCGGGTGACGCGGATGCGCTGCACGATGCAAAGTGAGCTGAAGCAAAAAACAAACTGTACACCCCCAAACGAGGCGTTGTCTGGGCGGGTTTCAGGATGGTGAAGTGACAAGAAGCACGAGGAAAATTCCTGGATGGAACTGTGGTGCAGCAACAACATGACGTGGGACAGATTCCAGTCCATTTTTCCCAGCAACAAGGCCAAGGTGTGACAGTGGTTTTCCAGCGACACCTGCAGTGATCCGGGGAGGTTTCTGGCAGGAATCCTCGATGGTTCACCTGTGAGAACCGCACAAGTTCACAACATGTTTTAAAAAAATACTGTCAAGATCTCTTTATTTGTTTGATCCCCTCCATCCCATCAGTCTATGAAGTCGCAAGACCTCCACAATCAACCCAACTGGCCATGTTCCCCGTCCCCATCTCCACTGAAGTCCCTGTCAATTGACGCTGCACATACGTCTGCCCCCTGTGCCACTGCTTACACTAGGCTGAGGGTTAAGTGGCACAAGCCTCTGGCTTATGTAGTCCTCCATCGTCTGCAACAAGTTTTCTTGTTCCTCAGGGCGAGAAGTATCAAAAGCAACGAATTTCGTATTGATCAACAGCCAGAACTTGATATTGGATACGCTTCAGCCTGACAAAGCGCCATATAAACCTTCGCAAGTAGTTTGGTCAGACAGTTCAACAAATGGACAGGACAAACCGCTATGATCACGAAAGGACAATGTTTCTCCCTGTTGGTGCTTTGGGATGTCCGCTTTCGCCGTGATGATGCCCGGCGAGACGATGTCAGCAGTGGGTCTGTGTCAAGGAGCTCCAAAACCAGTTTGTCAACAAGACCATCTGGGTTGCCAGTTTTCAATTGAGCAAATATCTGTACGGACAGGGTTTAGATTGAAAGAAAGGGAGACGCCTTACAGATCGCTTCCAGTCCAACTTTATGTTGGATAGCGTGTTTGATACTTTTGCACGAAACTGATCCATCAGCAGCTCGCTCTCAATCTCAGGAAGGCCACCTTCCATCATAGCAGCCTGGGAATCGATCAGTAAATTACCAGGCGCGGGAGGGCGTGCCAGATCCTTCATTCTCCTGGGCGTTGGGGGAGCGGCGGATAACAAAGGCAGAAATGGGAAGACGCTTACATCAACCCATTCAACACAGACAGCCATGCAATCTTGTGTTCCCTCTCTTCTCAATCCTGACCTCTCCAGCTGTCTCGCTAAATTTTCCCACCTGCGGGAAAGGATTGGTTTGTGAGAGGTACCGGAGAACATAGGGGCGAATATTTCGCTGAAAGTCAGTTAGCAGGTGCCTTGAAGCGGTGATGGTGAACAAAAGTAAATAATACCAATGTGTCAGGATCGAGTGTTTTCGACTTCTCTGTCCCATGTAGCTGCAATGAAATGGATAGAAGAAGGATGCCTCTAAAGGGAAGGCGCTGGGGTTCAATGTTGTTGGGTTGTTATCAGTATGAGCGTTTCCCAGCGCAATGTCATACTGCCAGTTTGCACATTTGCCCTAAACAATCCCCACTTGATTTGTTCTCAGTGATCCATCTCATGGCAATCTGCTCCCACGGTTCAAGTACTTGGCCATTTGCACGGTTTTGCGCGGCTGGCACAGCGTTTCCCTGCGCTGATTGCCATCGCTGTGTGTCTGTATGTGAGTCTGACGTCCCAACAGAATGGACACAAGCCAATTATGTAGGCCATTCATTGCGTTTGATGACTGACCATTCCGAGTTGGAGAAAGGGATCTCTCTCTAGGTCCAATTTGTGGCGAAGGGGTATTTCCCAATTGGAGTGGGCGCTGCGATGAAGCTCCACTATTGCGGCTGGAGATCGTACCTGATGTCTCGTTTGCTGCAGGAGTTGTGCATGACCTTGTTGGAGAGACTGACCGCAGCTGTAGCGTGGGAGCGACCTGTCGGTTCTGCCAGTCACTTGGTCGCAACTGCCTTGACCCTGCCTCAGAGAGGTGCTGCATTCCTGTGTACTGGTTGCTGAGGGTGGGTTTGGAAGCAAAAGGAATGATCCACTGCGCTCACTCAATTTCCATTTTATCGCCAAAAGGCAAAACAAACTGACATGTGAGAATAATTTAAGCTGGTTCGATGGTGCCTGCACAGCAGATGTAATAATAACGACGTATTGTCAGTTATTGCTCAGGTGAGTCTTCAATTTTGAAATAGGTTGTCTGACCCCTTCTCACATTAAGAAGAAACATGAGGCAATTACCTTTTAAAACGTTTTATTATTCCAAAAGTATGTAGTAACTTCTTTCTTATTCCATGCCTTTCGCTCACTTTGGACAACTCATTGATAGTCCTTTCAAAAACAGTAATCCGAGATGGTTTGGGTGATTTGAAGAACAACGGGATGTTTTCCCTTAAAAATAACCTTTTCAGCATCCAATGTTTTTCTTAATGCCACTTTCCGAGTTTTTTGCTGCGTAGAGTTGCTTCCTGACACAGGGCGGCTATCAATCACAGCTTCTTGGGATGGAACAGGTGGAAGCTCATCATTCTCAGCGTGGGTAGTTGGATCTGGTGCAATTGAGGGGAGAATGGAGACAGCACCAATGGATTCTGCGTTTGTTCTCTTGCGGCCCCATTTTTTTGGCTCAGGCATACTTGCAACAGCAGCAGACAATCTTGCTTGAAGTTCAGCTTCGTTAACATGCCTCACAGCCCTCGAGGAAATATCAGGTGCATGGTCTCAAAGTATTTTGAAAGTAGAGAAGCAGTAGATATTGAGAAGTCGTTTTTTACTTGCAGTGTCATGCACCACATGAAGTCTCGCCTGCTGTGTTTCATATAGAATAGGTTTCTCATGAATAGCGCAATTTGAGGTGCACAAGTGAGGTGCGTTCACTTCAAAAATTTCCACACCACAGCCTTGCCTCCAATGGGCAGCTGATCCAGTTGTTTCAAGAATAGGACAGCCAAGATGCTCTTTGTCTGTTATGTTGTAGACAATCACCTCCAATGTCAAATCAGAGTTTTTGCTTGGTTTTCAAAAGGGGCAATCTGACAGAAGGCACGTATATCTTTGCCATTCAAGGATTTAACATGATGAACCTGTTAAATTGTTGTAAAATCATAGCATTTGCCAAATGACATACCAGCTGGTGGCCACTAAAAGGTTTTGGAAATGTTGAGCTGTCATGTCCATTTATAATCGCTTTCAATTGTTCACGTTTTGCAATGGAGAGACTTGCAATCGTAGCCCACATTGCATATTTCACAAACCCAAATTCACACAGTGGAGAAGCTCTATGGGACAGTCATTTCCTGCATCAAAGAATGGGACTTCATTTTCTCTTCCTGGTGTTTGATCAGTTTCCATTGAGGGTCTGGGCAACTTACCAAGAAGCGGATTTATGGTAGCGTTTTTAATTGAATCAATTCGTGATAGACAATACTCAAAGTGGAAATCCTTGACCATTCTCCAAGGCAATAGACTTTGCCTGTTTTGCATCCATCTCTCCACTCTTGACAGCATTGAACAGTCCAGTTAAGGTATCTTTGATTCGGAAAGCTGCTGCATTAGCCACAGAAGGCTCATTTGATGGGCGTGCGCAAACAAAGTTGTAGACTCTTTCCAGTATTGCAGACTCTGAATTCTCCGATCTCCAGTGTGAAACATTGCAGCGACGGCTCGGATGCATTGATGTCATTCCAGGGTGAGAGAGGAAAGAGTGGCATGCATTGGATTGTCAGCCACAATTTGGAGGATGGATGCAGTGAATATTACAGCTTCATTGTTTATAGGATCATATCCATCAATGCCATCTCGCATCTCACAAAAGTTTTCTGCAATGACCTCAGCAGTCTCTATTCCTGATGCCGTCTTTGATGATAGAATAAAAAATGTGAAACAAAGAAGATATCTCAATCGTGCGGGAAGGCCAGCGAAAGTCATGATCCAGGACTCATACTTGTTCCATTGAAGTGACTCATTTCCACTGGTGTCATCGCACGATAAGACAAGAGGCAGCATTAATACTCTCTTGCCATTTGCGCTTCCTTCACAATGGGTTCACTCCTGTTATTGGCACCAAGTGCGGAGGATTGCTTGAGTGAGATTTCCTGTAAGGTACTCGATCACCCAGGTGCAGAGGAACTAATTTACTGCCACTGACTAACTTTTGCTGCACAGCATGCTCCGTCTCAACAATAATTCGCCTGTCCGTGGCCTGGCAAAGAAACCCAACCCAGACTATGTCGCCATTATAAACACCGAATCCAGTTACAAACACAATGCAAGAGCCTTCTGACGATGACTCATGATACTCATAGAATTCATCCACAAAAATGTCACTGCCATCAGAGAACGAATTTCCCCAACCCATTTTCCGCAACTTGCAAGGTCATTTATCGGTCCAGTAAGATTTGGATGGAAGGATAAGTGTTCCCAGGTCTTGGGATGTGCAAGCTGAAGTCTAATTGTGTAAGCTATTGAATTGTAAAAGACCTGTTTCCCAGTCAAGGTCTTGAAAGATCGAGTGCTGTTGCAGCATAGCTCCACTGCTTGCTTCATAATCTTCTTGATGCGATACAGGGATGGCACGTTTGCGACACCGATCCATCCCAGCATTTGTAAAATTATCCTTTTCATACGGTCAGAGAGCCAGAGGGAAGGTAAGTTCAAGAAGAGTGCCAGTTTAATGTGCAGAACGTTCATTCCCTCGTAAAAGGGTTTGTCTAGTACGCTGCCAGACCCATCAGATTGATGTTTGGGAGGTACACCTGGGCCATGATCGCTTGATGGGGTCACTCTCAATCGACGCAGTGTCATCATCAGTTACATCTATGCTGTGTTCCGATACATCAAGGCTTGACCTCGCCGAAGCGCTCTCAAAAGCACTGACTTGATCGTCCTCAATCAGGGAACGATCAAAAACGTTCTCTTTGTCGACAGGTATGCAATTAGTCATGGCTGGCCCAAACGACAGCATACCAAATTCGGTTGGCTTGGAATCAGTGAGGGTGGAACTTTCCAGAGGTGTACCAACGCTATTGAGAGCAACTTCGTTTGGGTTGGGGTCGTGGTAGTGTGATTCCATACATTCGAGTTCGACTGGGCCAGGGGCTAGAAGGCGAGGAATCCTCTCTCTCATCATGTGCCTGGAGGAGCGCTCGTGTCGTTCCAGCTCGGATTCATCTCTGAAGTGTAACTCTCGACGGCAAGGGCGGCACCAATGTTGGATGGTGCGATTCATGTTGGGCACCAGCAGAAGTGTCGTTGAATTGTTTGAAATGTATTGAAGGGATGGTTATATTCTTTCCACCACTTCCGCATAGTCCCCCTCAAACGTACGCCCCATGTCTGACACGCTATTGGTCTCTTTGATCGCCACAGAAAGGGGGTCCAGCCAGCACTGAAGTCATGCAAGTCTTAGAAAGGTTGCATCGACTGTTGGAAAGTGATCGAGGCAGCCACCATTGGCAGATGTATAGAAAGGGAGTGGGGAGTTAAAACAAACGTGCCAAGATCGCCCAACAAAGAGGCTTGGTGGTGGTGCGACGAAAAGCATATCAAAGAGGCAACCTGCAAGGGAACGGTGTCGCTAGAGCGAAGGAGGCTTGTTGCGGCAGAAGGAGGAGGGAAGCGAGCACGAACAGGCAAGAGCAGTCCACGAGGGTATCACCTGCGGCTAATTGCAGCCAATCCACATCGACTTGACAGAGAGCTCCGCTGGGTTAGGGTTTGGCTGCCATTCAATGGAAGAGAGTGAAAGGGTCTGCCAAATAGAGGTAAGTGCAGTGTATTGCGGTAATGGGGAGTCTCTCGCAAGGGGGAAGGTGAATGCGATCTTGCGAGGTCCGATGTGAGGAAGCGAACTTTCAGGGAAGCTGTTGGACAGGGACAGGACAGGAGCTGATCGAGTTCAGTATGGCATGGGGCTGTCAGAGAGAAACCCAGGAACTTGCCCTCTTGATTCTGTGAGGAGTGTTCCTCCTCAGGTTCGCCACAGAATCCTTTCACGAAACATGGAAGGGGGCGACGGAGCGGAATCTGTAATGGAACCCCACCATACTTCGGCCTTGTCACGATGTTGTGGGGGAATCGCCTGGTTTGGGGGTGTATTGTGATGTGTGACCGGGATGGAACAATGTGGTTGATCCTCGCTCGTTGTGTGCGCATGTGTCTTATTTTTCTCACAAAAAAGTTGAATCTCTATCTGCCTGTCTGTCGGTCTCTCAGTCCGCTTCGTGGGTCCCCAAGCGGTGGGGGTTTCTGTGTCTTCAGCAGCCGGGAAGCAAAAGCGTGCGGACGGATCGAATAACATTCCACAAGACCAGCGGGGTTCGTGCTACCAAGGAGGTCGAGTTCAGGCGTGGAGAGCAGAGGTGGTTCGGGCGCCGGAGGATGCAGTGGATGTGCGACTGGGCGGCAGGAAGAGAGTGGCTGTGGCAGCCTCTTCACCCGCCCCCAGGAAAGGGCCCGCCAGACGTGGACGAGGACGAGGCTGCAGCGGCGCTTTTGGTCGCTAGGCCGGCGGCCCCTGATGCGTTTGGCATGACGATGTACCGTTGGTGGTCCTCGTCGGGCCGCTCAATGCACCTGTGCGCGACCTGCTTGCCGGAGATTGTACAGGCGAAGCATGCAGTTGGCAGGGCAGGTTCCAACAGACTGCAGCGCAGACAGGGGCCCGGGATTCCTGCCATCTTGAGGCGTGGGAGCGTGACAGCCCCAGTGGCAGGCTTTGTGGCTGAGGTCAAAGTCTTGCACGTGGTGCTTGTGGCTGAGGTGGTGGCTGTGGGGGCCCGAGGAGGACCCCCCCGCTGCCGGCAGGGGCTCAGCGACAGTGTCCTGCAAGCTGTAGAGGTACGAGGGACCGGGAATGCCAACTGCAGAGCCAGGGGGTAACCCTCTCCAAGCAATCAGTGAGGGGAATGTCACAGTTGACTGAGAGGAAATCGCTCCGCTTAATGTCGGCTCCATAGAGGGCCGCAAAATGGGCAGGCCCAACTCGAACGGCCATCGCAGAGAACCAGTCGTAGTATGTGCGGAACTCGTCCCGGAGGAATGGCTGTTGGCGCGAGTGAAGTGTGGTGTTGATCATTCCCTTGTAGTGGCGGAACGCGTGTTGCCGGTCAGCGAGATGGAAAATGACGTGCTTGGATGGTGGGATCGGGCGGAGACGCTTGAAGGTCACTGGATTGTTGTGTAGGAACTGGAGTAGACCTGTGTGTGCCAGTAGGTAGTCCAACTGCACATACGCCAAGTGTGTGAGCAGGTAGAACTTGCAGGGATTTCGGAATGCAGCGGCGATCCCCTGCGTCCTCACGTCAGACTGGGCAACTGTCTGGTGCCCCAGCTGGTGTTGTAACGTGGTGAGGAGGCTGGAGTAACGGCCCCCTTTCCGCGCGCACCTTCATTTGGCCATATGGAGTTGTGGGGAAAACCCACGCAGAGTTGGGTCGCGGAGGGAGAGACGTGCAAGAAGAGCCCAGTCCTCGCGTTACAGCCACTTCTGCCTCTCCTCCGCATCGCTGCTTCCACTGTGTAATCAGCGCCATCACCCTGCTCGACGCAAGTGCATCTGCCATGCGTCGCTTGTCATCACAGCGTTTCCATGGCAAACTTCACACTGTCGCCGCACCGCCTGCGGTGGATTTGGCCGAGGCTGGGGCGGCGGGTGAGGGATCCACTCCTTGAGACAGGGGCATGAAGGAAGCGACGGATGGGAGCGGGACCCACAGAATGGTGGTGCAGCAGTCATCGGTTTCGCCAAGTGCAACCAGCCTGACGACAGCCAGGCAAAGAACGGCACGTGGCAGTCTTTTAGCAACGTTGGCGGAGGGAGCTGCCACGGCCGTCTGCCGTCGTCCAGCAGCGCATTGCGCACATCCTGAAAGGTGTCTGGCGGTGGGGTTCACAGTCTGCCGGCGATGGTGGGATCCCCCGGACAAGGAGATTCTGTAGGCATCCTGCACTCTTTGCCCGCCACTGGCGTAATTTGTGCCTGGCTGTCTGTGTCTGTCTGCCTGTCTGTCTCTCTTCAATTTGGAGCGCCTGATTCCTTTTACGGCTTCCGCTGTTTCCCGCAAATTCTTTTTTCTTTTCTGGTGAATTGATGATTGAATGAATTTGATCAAGTTTACCGATCCCTGAGATTGGTTTTTGTGCAATTCACACAGACACACACATAAATACACACATACACAGGCACACACTCACACACACGGCACACTGTATTTCAAGGGCCAGGGAAAAGGATCGATGAGCGCAACAATGCGATGTCCCAATTCTCAGTGCAGCAAACCTGGGGCATGTCGACGCCCTCCAGCAGTGGCACTTGTACTGTTCAGTAGCCTCCCACGCCACCACAACCTTGAAGACTTTCAGCACGGCCGGAGTGGAGCACCGCCGAGCAAGTTGACAAAATTATTTGGCACGAACGTGGACAGCGAGGTTGGAGTTTTTGGCCAGATGCCTGAAGCAAGAGCAGAGCAAAGGCTGCGTTATTGGGAGTGCGGTATAAGCGTTTGTTTGTTGCGCCGTTTCGGGAAGGAATTGATTGATTGGTGCGTGGATTTTGCACAAAATCCTATGCAGTGAAAAATGCTTGTTTGTGTTATTTTTTTTTTTTTTTTTTGGTCGCTGGTTCCTTCACTTTTTTCCTTTCTTGTCTCTTTCCCGCTCTCTTGCTCTGTCTGACTCTTCTCTCTTTCTGTCTCTCGCTCTCTCGGTTTGTCTGAAAGCTGCCTGTCTGTCTGTCTGCCTCTCCGTGAGTCTTCCTATCTGTCTATTTCTCTCTTTAGGGTGAGAGAGCGAGAGAGAGAGAGACACACACTGTCTGTCTCTCTTGCTCCCTGTCAAACTGTTGCGTGTCTGTCTGTCTGTCTGACTCTTCATCAATTTGGAGCGCCTGATTCCTTTTACTCGCTCTCTCCCTCTCCTGTCTGTCTCTGCGCCAAAAATGATTGTCGAGGAAACAAGAGGGAAGGAAACACAGAAAGTGAGAGACAGAGAGAGCGAGAGAGAAAAAGAGTGATTAATACTTGAATGACCAAAGTTTTCTGAATCTTCCCAGACGACAATTGACGGGCGAGTAAACAAAAAAAACAAAAAAAAAAAAAAAAAAATACGGAAAGAAAGCACCGTCTCAGTGGACCCCTGAGATTGGTTTTTGTGCCATTCACACAAACACACACGCAAATATGCACAGAACGAACGCACCCACGCGCACACACATGGCACACACTGCATTTCAAGGGCCAGGGAAAAAGGATCGATGAAGGCAACAATGAGTTGTCCTGATTCTCAGAGCAGCAAACTGGTGGCAGGTCGACGCCCTCCCGCGGGGGCGCTCGTACTGTTAAGTAGCCTCCCACGCCACCACCATCACAACAACCTTGAGGACTTTCACGGCCACAGCCAGTGTTGAGCACTGCTGAGCAAGTTGACAAAATTATTTGGCACAGACTTGGACAGTGAGGTTGGAGTTTTCAGTGGGGCGCCGGAAACACGAGCAGAGCAAAGGCTGGGTGGGTAATCGGGTTGTAGTGTATAAGCATTTGTTTGCGAGTGTGAGTGTGTGTGCGTGTGTGTTTGTTTGTTGCGCCGTTTGCGGAAGGAATCAATTAATTGGTGCGTTTTTGGATTTTGCACAAACTTCTATGCAGTGAAAAATGTGAAGGCTGTCTTGTTTGTGTGTTTTTTTGTTTTTTTTTTTTGGTTGATTGTTCCTTCTTTTTTTTTCTTTAATTGTTCTTTTTTCCACCTGCGCTGGCTTCAAGAAGACCACCTCTCGAAAAAAAAAGAAAAAAAAAAGGCTAAACAGCTCGCCCCATCACCGCTGGCGCTCCACCCAACATTCCTTCGGATCCCTGTGCCGGCCAATCTGTGAACGCACCTTCAAAAAACCAACTCTACCAGGGCTCTCACTGCTTCAAACACGCAGTTTGCGAGCGTTCGCGAGCAGCAACAGCGTGTTTGAAGGACGACAGCCTTGGGACGATGGGTGGGGCCGCGCCGAGCGTCGGAAACACACTGGGAGGCGGAGCGCCTCCTGGCAAATTGAGGCATACGAGCGTACCTGCCTCCGTTTGCTCCGCGCAACGGATTGCCTTGGAGACCCGCTCAATTTCCTCGGTCCATGTCGTCCATATCGTCCTCGATCATTAGGAGCCAACGGCGCAATCGATACTCGCGGTCGTCTGTTCTAGGCATTTCTAATTTTTTGATTGCCGCAGGTGGAGGGCGACGTCCTCCTGCTCCTCCGATAGCAGTTCGTAGTCATCGTATAGGCTTGGAGCTGGCGTTTGTGGGTGAGCACCGTCGACATTGCGAAAAAACGGATCTTGTCGACAAGGGCCGGCCCATCCATCAGCGCAGGTGACGAGCGATGCCGCCAACGCCGTCGAGCAACCACAGCTCAACCACGCACGAGGCATTTCAGCCCCCCCAACGGACGAGGCAAGAGGTGAGGTGTGGGGTTGGTTGGCAAACGACTCGCACATCGCATCGGATCGCATCGCTACTCCAAGAGATGTAAAAGGGGCAGGCAGTGGGGGGGAAGAAACTGACAGGGAGGGGGAATGGGGGGTACAGAGAAGATCGAATGACATGCATGCCAGAAAGAATGAAACGTTCCAACAAAGCACACGCAGGGTGAGAGACACAAGAAGAAGAAAAAAAAATAGCCACAAAGGCAGAGGGGGCTGACAACACAGGACAACAAAAAAAAAAAGGGGAAAAACACCAGCCAACAAAGTCATTCACGTTCCTCGCACCAGTGGCGATCATTTAGCCTTGAAACAGCCGAGGAAAGGACCAGTATATAAATAAAAGGAGGGGAAGCAGACGCGGGTATAAAAAAAAAGGCAGAAAGAAAAAAAGAGAAAAGAAAAGAAAACGAAAAGAAAGGAAAAACAGATGATGAAAACTCACCGCCACGCACGCACGCGGTCCGCCAGCCAGTAGTTCACCCACTACATCTGGCCCAACGACCGCTTCATATGCATCGCCCTGCCTCCACACACACCAACACCGTCGCGGCTGTCAAGGTCGTCGTCGTGCATGCACGTCAACTCAGACACAGTCACGCACGACCTCACACCATCGACCGCCACCATCACCACCACAACAAAAAGAATCGCCTTCCCTTCCAACAACCACCACCATCGCAAGAACCTCGACCCTAGGTAACGAGCAATGATAATGACGATGATGATGAACCCACCAACACTCTCATCTGCCCGCCTGCTGATGACCTGATGATGCGACAACCCTCCCTCTCCTTCTTCCCTGCCCAATCATTCCTGCGTCGCATGCGCGAGTTCATCGCACAGAGGATCCCCGTTTGTGTGCTGCCAAAGGCGATGGGTGGTGGATCGTGGCGTGCTCCTCTGCTTGGCCGGCCACATCACGCACGAGAAGGAGGCAGGGTGGATCGTGGCGCACCAAATCGCCACTCACCTGGCCGGCCCACATCGCGTGCTCCCCTTACACAAAGAACTAACTGGGACTCATTCCTTTTTTCACCCCGCTTTCTTTCAACCCCTCTCATATCCAGTTCGTTGTTTCATCCTGCTTGTTCCAGAGTGTTCGAATGCTCCTGGCTCAGCGCCATGCTCGCCAGCGTGCCTGGCCCGCAGCCCGGTACAGCAAGCTGATTTCCAGCACCATTCCGCACGCAGAATACAGCAATCCAGAACACGGGGTCGGGCTGCGGCTCGTCTGGGCAAAGTTCGCCTTTTTTTTTTTCTGCCCAGTTCGAGCTCTTCCAGATTCTCCACGAAACCCACAAAACACATATGAGTTTGCTCTTGGGAAGGTTGTTGGATAGAGGAGGTGTGACGCAGCTGTAGACGGGACGCTCGCAGGCTTTTCAGTGTGATACGTTAAGGGCCTGTGGGACGACTTGAAAGTTGCAGTGTGCATCTCCTTTGTCTGCCTCCTCCCCCATCTGCAATTCTCATGCTGTGAGTCGTTGGGCTAGGGGAGAGGGAGGGGTCCCTTCTCGTTGATTGGACACGTACTCGCCACCCACTCACCTTTTCTCTTCACCCAAGGCGAAAGTTCAGCCTGCGCACCCTTCCAACTCCCATCAGAACATTAGGACAAGCTCGACTGCAATGCGACAGGTGCGTTTGCCCGCCTCACCCACTGTAGGGGACCCCGCAGCAGTGTGATTGTTGCCGTCATCGTCTTTCTCATGCTTTTGTCCACTTCACTCAGGGACAACATTCTCCTGCGTTGGCATTTCCTCAGGTGCGCAAAGGGAGTGACTTCACGTAACTCAACAGCGGCCGAGCGATGCACCTGCATCTCACTCTCTCCCCCGCCGAGCCCTCTTCCTCTGAGGTGCGCGCATGCGGTGATGAAATGGCAGACGTGTTGTGATGACAGTGGCGGGCGTTTGTTATTCCTCTTGCACCTCTCTCTCCTTGTTTCCTTTTCCCCTTCCTCTTTCTCCCTTTTTTTTTTTTTTTTTCCTCTCTGACTTCCGGGCGTTTGGCTGCGTGGCGCATTGCGGGTTGCGGGTGCTAGTGCGTGGCTGTGGCTTTCTCGTTACTTTTTCGTCGTTTACCCTTTCTTTGCGGCCCCTTTCTGTTGCGCACGCAAGCTCCCTTTCCCTTTCTCATTTCCCTTGCACTCTCTGTGTCTCTTTTTCACTTTCTTTCACGCTCTGTCTCTCCGCTTTCCAGCACTGTCACACCATGGTCCTCGTTGGTCGAAGCTGCGGCCACATTGACGCCACCGCCGCTGTCGTAAGGAGACGCGCGCCGCTCCCCCTGACACATACGACGCTGCCAGCAGGTCCGAAGTCATCGTCGTCATCGACGTTGTCGTCCTCTTCGGCCGTCTGTCTTGCGCCGGTGCGTGGTGCCAGCTTTCCGATCCTGCTGTCAAAATTGTCGCAAAACGCCACAGGATTGTCTGTCGCAGCGGGCGGCCTCAGGCGCCGTCGAAGCACACGGTGTGTCCGTTGTCCCAGAGCACTGCTGTAAGTACGGTGTGAGCGTGCAGCAGGCTCCCTCATGTTCCCAGCTTGTGCTGAGCTCCTCGGCGTGCGCTGCCTCCACGAGCACATCATCCTCCTTGATTTCCCCAGCTGAGCGAGTCCTCGTCGGCGGGCAGTTGACGAGCGAGAGCCAGTTGCCACGTAGCAGTTATCCTTGTCCTGCCACTCGACAAGTGCGTGCAGCATGTTCGGTTGCGTGAGTGCGCACAGCATCTGCACATCTTAACCGTTGCAGCGCTCGGTGTCACTGTAGATGATTTTGATCTGACAGGGTTACCCAGACCCGGCGACAACGGTGCGGTTGGTGCCGCAGCCGAGGATGCAGTCGATGTGGTAGGCGTCGAATTGCAGCAAGGCGCGGAGGGTGTGGCAGACGACGCAGCGCACTTTGAATGTGTTTGCGTTGGCAGCGGCGTCTCATAGCTCAAGCGCGTGGAGCGACCTCGATGGAGGCCAGTGGAATCTGCTCTGCCAGGGGCCCTTGGTGCGGCGGGGAGTGGCGCCGAGAGCGCTCAGCCGACAACACAGACGACACTGTGGAAACGTTGGTGGAGCGGGGAAGCTGTGCCCTCGCTGTTGGTATCCATTTCATATTTTTCAAAGGACAGGTTGTTCCCGGCGAATCCGGTGGGGTCGGAGCAACTGTCGTCTCATTTGGGGAGTGTGCCTGGTGGAAAGGTTGACCGCCTGTGTTTGCAGGCGTGTGCATGTGCGAAGGCTCCGACGGTTGAGGCTGGCAGGGTGGACATGGCCGTAAACAACGATGAGTGCGAGAAGGATATGAGGGGCGATGCGGAGTTTGTTGTTGCAGCGGTTGTGGTGGTGTAGTTGTTGTTAATGTTGACTGCCTGGGACAAGTCTCTGACGTGGGCACCAGCGGGAAAGTCACAGAGATAGGGACGAAAACTTTTTTTTTGAGTCAGGGGGCTCCCGCCCCCCCCCCTGCTTGAAAGAGACAGAGAGAGTGTGAGAGAGACAATTTTATTCCTTTTTCATCAACAGCCAACATACAGACTCAGAGACAGGGAGGGAGGTAGACAGACAACCCGTTGACTTCCACTCAGATAAACAGACAGCCTGTTGACTTCCTTTTGAATTCTGCGTTTTGATTGGGCACAAAAGAAAAACCCACCCCGCCACTATTTCAATTAGAAAACGGGTTTACAGAGTGGACAGAGAGTGAGTGTGAGAGAGATAGAGAGAGGCTGGGTTGTTTTTTTGAGTCAGGGGGCTTGGGGCTGCTGCCCCTCCACCCCCCCAAAGATCACGATCAAGAGAGATGGAGAAAGAGAGCGTGGGGGGTGAGGGCATGGATGACTGCACAGAGTCTCGTCCTTTTGTTGAGTTGTCAGAGGCCTCAGATGATGGTCTGAGTCGCCACCCCCCAACAGCAGCCAAGGACTGCAGAGAGAGTGAGAGAGAGAGACAGAAAGCGGGAGAGAGAGGAGAACAAGAGGATCGAGAGAGACAGAGTGAGAGACCTAGCATTGACTTCTTTCCTTTTCAGAATTTTTTCCGCCGAGTTTTGATTGGGCACCAAAGACAAAAAATTAGAGAGGTTTTCTAATTGCAATTAGGAAACGGGATTACCCGCAAAGCCTTGTTTTCTTTAGTAGATTGACTAGGGGATGCCCTTTGACTTATAAGCAATCCTTCCCAAAAAAAAAGTAGAAAAAAAGAAGATACTGAAGAGTGTGGCAGTCCACAATGAATGCAGTGGCACGCCATGTAGAGGGATAGGGGAAAAATGTTTTCAAGTCAGGGGGTAGGAACCCCCTGAGCCCTTGTGGGGGGACTGATGCCCCTCAACCCCCCACTCAAAAGAGATAGGGCGCAGCTGATTTGATAACTTGTCCACCAACAACCCAATAGCCAGAGTCAGTAGACATAGAGGATGACAGACAACCTGTTGACTGCCTGTGGACTGCCACTCCCAGACTCAGAAACAGGAAGGAAGGTAGACAGACAACCCATTGACTTCCACTCAAATAGACAGGCAGCTTGTTGACTTCCTTCCTTTTTGAATTTCACTGCCACTTTCAGAGAGTGAGAGAGTTACAAATCATTGAATGATAGAAACCACAGCCCAGTTGATTTTGCAAACTCATAAGCAGAAATAGTATTTTAGTTGGGTTCAGCCACCCCATGCTTCTCTGTATGGGTTGGCGACAATATTCACACTGATGCCCACTGTGGTCCACTTAAGTGGAACACAGCTGTTTTGTAATGCAAACAAAAGAGAGAGAGAGGAGTGTGTGTGTGTGTGTGTGTCAACCTCCCCCTGGCAGTGAGACAGTCATAAAGGACTGAAAGACCAACAGAGCAAAAGACAGACAGAGAGACAGAAAGACAGAGCAGACAGTGAATCAGACAGCCAAGAGCTGAAAGAAGATAAAGGGGGGAGTCAGAGAAACAGAGAGGAGAGAGGGAGAAGAAAACTTTTTATTGAGTCAGACTCAGAGACAGGGAGGGAGGAAGACAGACAACCTGTTGACTTCCACTCAGAGAAACAGACAGCCCGTTGACTTCCTTTTGAATTTTGCCACTCTGCAAAGCCTTGTTTTCTTTAGAGTGTTGATTTTGCCACTCCGTTCCGATTGGGCACAAAAGAAAAAACACTAAACCCACACTGTCCCCCCTACTCCACTATTGCAATTAGAAAACGGGTTTACATGGTGGACAGAGAGAGAGAGGCTGGGTTGTTTTTGTTTTGAGTCAGGGGGCTGCCGCCCCCCCTCAACACCCCTGCTTGAAAAAGACAGAGAGAGTGAGAGATTGCAGACAATGTTATTCCTTTTCCATCTACAGCCAACATTCAGAGCGAGACAGACAACCCGTTGATTGCCTGTTGACTGCCACTCCCAGACTCAGAGACAGGGAGGTGGACAGACAACCCATTGACTTCCACTCAGATAGACAGACAGCTGGTTGACTTCCTTTTGGAATTTTGCCACTGCATTTCAACTGGGCGCCAAAGAAAAAAAATAGTGTTCATGGAGACGAAGAGATGGAAATGAATACCAAAGGACGTCTGCTGCTTTGCAGCACCAGAGGCTGTAAAGCTGTCCTTGGGCAAGCAAGTCCAACATTCGAAAATGTACACAGAAAGAAGGGAAAGAGATGGAGAACCTGCTGCTGCTGCTCCTTGCAGTGACGAGGGCCAAAGGTCGTTGTCATCGCCCACCTTGTCACATTTGTGCAGAGCGCAACCACACACTCGCCTTCACCTGCCAGGAAACAGAGAGGAGGGAGGAAGAGAGAGAGAGAGAGAGACAGATAGACAGAGGACAAAAAAAATTTCTCTACCAGAAAGGAGAGAGATAGACAGATACACAGACAGACAGACAGACAGGCAAAGAGAGGAGAAACAGAGTGAGAGAGAGACAGACAGACAGCCAAGAGACAATCTGTTAGACAGACAACGCATTGAGCTCCTTCCTTTTCGGATTTTTTCGATTTTTCCGCCGAGGTTTGATTGGGCACCAAAGACAAAAAGTTAGACCCAATTGCAATTAGGAAAACAGTTTACCCCGCAAAGCCTTGTTTTCAAGGAGAACCTGAAATGAGAGAGAGAGATCGAGAGAGAGCGAGAGAGAGGAGATAATGAGGGACAGAGCATTGACTCTTCCTCAAAGAGAGAGGGAGAGAGAGAGAGGAAAGAGAGAGGGGAGAGAGAGGAGAAAGAGAGACAGAGAGAGATGGACAGAAAAAAAAATGAGAGACAGAGCATTTCCTTCCTTTTCGGATTTTTTCTGCTGAGTTTTGATTGGGCACCAAAGACAAAAAATTAACCCCCCCCGCCCTGCTCCACTAATTGCAATTAGGAAAACAGTTTAGCTGCAAAGCCTGGTTTTCTTTAGTGTGATTGATTGATGATTGAGGGTTTGACTGGTGTGTGTGTGCGGCAGTCGGTTGTTGTCTGTGCACAAGCTTGCTTGTACTCCCGGTCAGCGGGCTGTCTGTCTCTCTGTCTGCCTTTCTACCTCTTCGCTCTGTCTCTCTCTCTCTCTCCCTCTCCCCTGACTCAAAAACATATTTTCCTCTGTCTCTCTGTCTCTTCATTATCTCTCTATCTGTTTCACTGTCTCTGTCTCTGCCCTCCCTGCAGTTCTTGGTCACAAGCCGACAGGCATCCCCTGGTACTTGGTGAATTAGATCACAACAAACAGGCTTGTGATCCTTGACGAAGTGCTGCAGATGGCCCAAGTCTGTCTGCTTGTCTCTCTTTCTCTCTCTCAGTCTGTCTTTCTCAACTTCATGCAAAGCGGGGGAAACTGACGCGCAATTTTTCAGCGAATGGATTGTAACGCAAAAAAGCGACAGAGGGACAGAGAGATAGACAGGGTGAGAGAGAGTGTGTGAGAGAGCGAGAGAGAGAGTGTGTGTGAGGGACAGAGAGAGAGGGAGAGAGAGTTAGAGGAACAGAGACAGAGAGACAGACAGAGGGGAGACAGAGAGAGAGACACACACTGTCTGTCTCTCTCTCGCTCCCTGCCAAACTGTTGTGTGTCTGTCTGTCTGTCTATCTCTCTTTATCATTTTGGAGTGTGGGATTCCTTTTACTGCTTCTGCTGTTTCCCGCAAACTCTTATTCTTGTCGGTGGATCAAGTTTACCAAGTTTTCTGCATCTTCGCCGACAATTGACCGGCGAGTAAACGAAAAAAAAATAAACATGGAAAGAAAGCACCATCTCAGTGGACCCCAGAGATTGGTTTTACAAACACACGGCACACACTCCATTTCAAGAGCCAGGGAAAATGGATTGATGAGCTCAACAATGAGTTGTCCCGATTCTCAGAGCAGCAAACCAGCGGCAGGTCGATGCACTCCCGCGGGGGGCGCTCGTACTGTTAAGTAGCCTCCCACGCCACCACCATCACAACAACCTTGAGGACTTTCACGGCCACAGCCAGTGTTGAGCACTGCTGAGCAAGTTGACAAAATTATTTGGCACAGACTTGGACAGTGAGGTTGGAGTTTTCGGCGGGGCGCCGGAAACAAGAGCAGAGCAAAGGCTGGGTGGGTTAGCGGGTTGTAGGGTATAAGCATTTGTTTGTGAGTGTGAGTGTGAGTGTGTGTGCGTGTGTTTGTTGCGCCGTTTTGGGAAGGAATCGATTAATTGGTGCGATTTTGGATTTTGCACAAAATCCTATGCAGTGAAAAATGTGAGGGCAGTCTTGTTTGTTTGTTTTTTTGTTTTGTTTTTTTTTGGGTTGCTTGTTCCTTCTTTTTTCTGTTTTTTTTTTTTTTTTTTAATAAATATTTCAGCTTGCCCACTTCAAAACAAGAAAACCAAATGCTGACAAGAGTATTCCTCCTACCCTTCTGTACTTTGCGAAAGGAGCTGCCACTGCACTCCAGACTCGTCGCGGGCAGCGGGATCCTGCCAAGGGAAAAGTGTTAATTTTTCAAACAGGGTCGGAGGGTGCACCTTTTCGTACCTCTGCAAAAGCAGTGCGTCCAATAATCCCTCCTTGCGACTCTCTCCAAGGTGTGCTGTTCAACCTGCGCATCACTGTCGCTGATTTCCTCATTAAAAATCATAACACTCACTAATTTAATAATATCTCTTTCAAGAAAGATGAATCCCGAGTTCAGAGTGCGTTGGCTACAAAAGAAAATATAAAACGTGTAACTTTTTGTTACTGTGAATTTCATGTACCTTGAGATTTGAGGCAGCAAAAAAAAAAACTTTTGACTACTGGAGACAGACCACTCCTCCTAATTGAAAGCTTTTTTTTTGTCTCAAGGAATATGAATTCACTTTAATCTTGAGGAATGAATAAACAAAAATCCCAGTAAAATTACAGTGAATTTCATATTCCTTGAGATTTTGGGGCAAAAAAAAAAAAAGGTTTGGGGGGACCGAAAAAAAAGCTTTCGATTAGGAAGGGTGGTCTGTCTCCACTTCGGGGTGGTCCATCTCCAATAGTCAAAAGTTTTTTTTCAGTCCCCCCAAAATTTGCCCCAAAAGCTCAAGGAATATGAAATTCACAGTTGAGAAGTATTGAAAAATCATTTTTTCAAGCAAAAATGCCAACTGAGTGCTGTGGAGTATTTTCTATTCTTTTGAGGAAGATTAAATCAATTTTATTTAAAGATTTTAAAAAGCTAATAAGGTATACTGAAGCAGTAAATTAAATAAACAGATAAAACGAAAAGATTTAATTTAATTTTTTTGAAAATACACTTAAGAGCAAGGTTCAAACGCATCGCCATTTCTTCCGCCTTCTGGAAAAAAAGATTTTGTTAGTTTCAGCCAATCAGAATACTTTTTTTTTAGCACCATCTCCACTTCTTCCGCCATTTTTGATAAAAAAAAAATAGATAAAGTAATAAAAAAAAACAAAAATAGACAAAGACAAAGACATAAGAATAAGTATTACCTGGCAAAATCTAGAGTATAAAAAAATTGAATTTTAAGAGTCACAGACGGCACACAAACAAAAGAAATAAGAAACAAAAAGAATGTGTGGCTACATTGTGGAAAAAGGACCTAGGAAAGGAGCTGAATGCAGTGTTCGATCCAAAGATGAAAATATTAAATGTGCTAGACACAGACAGAAAAATAAAGTTGAAGAAGTAAATGAAAAAGCGGAAATAAATAAAACAAGAATTGAATTTAGTTGCTCCTCAATTAGAGCTCGGTTCAAATGGATCACCATTTCATGCACCATCAAAAAAAGACTTTTTTTTGTTTCTGACAATCAAAAACTGGCAGCGTTTTTGTTGCTGCACCATTTCTTCCTATGAAGAAAAGGCAGAAGAAAAGTATCAACCTTGATCGTTTTCTTGCTCCATTTTATTTTCCAGGAATAAAAAAAATGAAAGGAAAAAATGAAAAATGCAGGAAAAAAAGAAGACAAAACCAACAGATAAAAAATAAAATAAAAATCCAAAACGAAAAGGTGGAGGAAATGACAGTGGAGTGATGTGATCCAGAGTTTTTCACTTTTTTATTGTTTGTGAGGAAATGGCGATGGCAACGCATTTGAACCGAGCTCTTTCCAATGGAATTAAAAGAAATGATTGTTGAAGACTCTGAAGTGAAAGACAATTTTGATGAAATATTAAAATTGGAAAAAGAATTAGGTGCAAAATCAAAGGGAGGAAAAGTGAAGTTGAATAAAAATTAGAAGCAAAAAAAATTGAGATCCCAAGTGGAACACGTGAAATATTGAGAAGAATGGATATGTTACCAGAAACTTTTTTCCTCACGTTGTGGTGTGCAGATGAAATATCATATGAATATATAGTCACAGGGTTTGGATTGTGGTAAGAAGCTGTTTCAAGTAGAAATAGAGGAAAATTTATGGAGGAAAGAAAAACGTTGATTGGCTGAAAACTTAATGGAGGAAACATTTTCTGCCATTTCCTTGCCACAGCTAATCGTTCGAGAAGAGAGAAGGGAAAAAGGAGAGAAGTATGAGTGGAGGTATGGGGCGTGTGTGAGACTACACCAAAGGTCTCAGTGATAAAGTATAGGGATTTTATTCACAAAAACAAGCGTACCTGTCATAAAACCACAAGGATCAGGACTCCTATTATTATTCCTGGTTCTTTAGTTTCCAAGGCGTTATCAAAGTGTATTTCCTGCCAACCTGTCTTTATTATTGGGCTTGCTTTTACTACTTTCATCTTAACAGTTTCTGTTGCACCAGGGTTTTCTCAACATATTTTATTTTCAGTGACTAACAGAGGCTGCCCGAATGCCTAGGGATGGGGTGCCTGACAGGCAGTATCCCTGTCAGTGCCTGGATCCTCCTGTTAATTAAACTTGTCCTCCCGCTTTCAGCAGCATCCACAATGTTACGATCCACAACACTCATCAGTCACAGTGACAAGTTTGTGCCCACAACACACCAGCCATGAAAGGACTGGAGGAGACGCTGACAACATGGTGTGTAAACAGTCTACTCTGAGTGAGTGAGTGGAAGGAGTGAATGAAGTGGAGATGTGTGTTTGTGGGTGGTCCTTCTCCCCCACATTAAAAGGCTTCTACAAGATCTGTTTGCGCATTCATCCTCAGGATCTTTGCACCCACTTGATTTTATAGCATCTTTGAAAGAAATGCATTCGGCAACTGCTACAGTGAAGAATTGAATGCAGTTCATTTAACAAACAATAACATTTACTTCTCCTTTTACTTTGCTAAAACAGATGAGTGATTCTCGAAATATGTCCAACGAAAATGGATCCAGGCCACCTCTTTCTGAAGATGGCATCCAGGACTATCACTATTATGGGCTAAACCAACCAGCAAGGCCAACCCCAAAACCATGCTTTGAGCCAAACAGTTACGAGCTTTCGGCTGGCAGGACTTACGGCCCACGGCGCACAATCTCCCAGCTGGAATTATTTGCAGACAACATCTGTGGCAAGTAAAATTGATTAATTTATTTTTATTTCCATTTACCACTGACTGAGTTTCCCCTCAATTCCTTCTGTCTCTGTTGTAGATCTATTCCCCAAAGTCGTGCCAACTTCTCACCAAAAGTCAACCCTAAATGAACGGCGGAATTTCCAACGAATCTTGTTGCCAGAATTTGCAGACTACTTGGAAGGACCTGAGTCTATGAAGGAGGTCAATTTCCTCATAACTGGTTGTAGTGGTGACACTGAATGCATGATTGACTATGATGATATGAAGATCAGACAAGATATCCCTATGAGTTTTGCAAAGGATATTGACTTGTATATTGTTGTCTCGAAAAATCTTCATCACACAAGGTCAGTTGGTCTCATTTGAAAACAATGAAGCAAAGAGTGACAGTTTGATCAAAAGGGCCTGTCTTGAGATCTTCCGTTCTCCTGATATAAATTCTGCCTTGCGGACTCCAAATCATATTTGCGTTGGAATATCTGGGAAGTGGGTTTCCCTTCACCAAATCCCGAATATTTGCATTGCATGATTCAGTGACTGCCACTCGTCCCGACTTTTTATATTTTCCCAGGGCTTATGAAGCTTACCAGTGTTGAGAGCTTGACATTCAAGAATCTTCTGTGCCACGAGGAGCTTGCAGACTTTTTCAACAATCACCTTGAACCAGCTTTGAAAAAGTCTGTCCCTGACGTCAATTATCCTCATTATGACAGCCACTTCTTTCTGGGCCTCTTCAACAGCAAGAACAAATTGGGCTCTTTGAGTGTTGCATTCACTAATCAGCAGATGATCTCGGTTTTTGACTTGGTTATGGGCTCACGCAACAAAGTTGAGCGGTTTTGAGACTGCTTTGTCGTTCATGAGGCCAAGGACATGAAGCTCGTGAACCGCCATCATGGAGATGCCCAATCGCACCCGCTCGAGAGTATCAAAACAAAGGCACAGCCGCCTACTTTGACTATGGGGCCGAATTTCATCCTTGCAATGAAAACACTGTTCTGATGTACAGCAGCCTATTCATTTGGTCCTACTTCAAAAACCTTTGTGAACTTCCCATGAAATCCATCTACCCAGTTTTTGTGTCTGGTGATTGTGCGGATGGGTCCGTGTCTACGTGGACTGTGGCTTTACATGGCTTGCGAGGGCCATTGTTCAATCGCCTTCCTGACGATGTTGATGAAAATGGGCTGCACCTTGTCAAAGTGCAGCTTTATTCCCTGCTTGAAACCTTTCTTTACCAGCACCAAGGTCAAGGGGCAATATCCATCAAATCAGGGTCAATCTATCCTCCCTCAAAAACGAGCATGGATTTCTTCAAAAATCTGGAGAAAGCTTACCAGATCGAAGTGAAACAACCAAAGTCCCGAGGTGTACGGATTGAGTTTAGAGTTAAATTGAGTGGACGAAAAAGTGTGGATGCCCAGTTGTTGGATTTAAATCCCTCCTTATTTTTACGAAACGGTGCCCTCTACGCACTGAATGCCAAAGATTTGTTTTGAACCAAAGCAGGGCTCATCAGGGTGCTGAACACACTGCACAACGACCTTCTGAATTGGGAAAATGTCAAGGACAGAGACATTTGCGCTGTGGTCATGGTTCTCCAAGTTGGAATGCCTACCAAGCAGAACTGTGAATAGTGACCTCTGGAGGAAAACCAAAGACGGATGACTCAAGTTTGCTGTGAAGAGTCGGAAAAGCAAACGCCAGATGAGTCGGGAAGGAAACCATCAGGAGCATGAACTAGTAAGCAACTCGGATGCAAAACAATAATGAATCGGAATTACTTTGATTGGTGGTTGATTCTGAAAAGCATTGATGAGACGAGTACAAAGCACGAACATTTCAATAAAAATTTTTTTTTTTTTTCTCAGTGTATTTATTTTATTCTGTTTTGGGGAAGGTCTACATCAGCATGCTGGCATGTTGAAGAAAATGGAAAATTGTAAGAAACATGAATTGCTGTGAAACAGTAAGCGCAACAGGGAGGGAAGCAATGGAAGTCGAAAGGTTGGATACTGAGGGGGACACGCAAGACTGGGAAACGGAAAATGAAAATTGTTCAAAGGGGTGGTAAAAGCTCCTTCCATTCATATGCGAGAGGCGAGAGCGATACTCCAAATCCTTGACAGGGGTGGTTTCGATTTTGTTGAGGGAGGAAAGGGGAATCGTCCAGCCAACTTGCATTGGTAGGCAAGCTTGCAGGTGCAGTGTGTGGTGGACAAGGGGTGACCCGGGCAAAGAGTGGTGGCTTGCAGTTTCTGGTTGAGTGTGAGTTTGCAGCTGAAAAAAAAAAAAAAAAATGCAAACGACGAAAGGCTTTGGTTACAGGAACATGATGAATAACAAGGAGACACAGAAAGGAAAGAGGTGTAGACGGAGAGAAGTGAAAGGAGGAAGGGGAATAGGGGTCAGAGGGGAGGGTACTGTGACTCGAGACTGGAATTCACGTTCGAAAGGCGCACCAGTTCTCGCGGGGCGAAGCGGAAAAGATCATTCGTCAGTTCCCTCCGTCTCCGCCGTTTACTGACGCCCACTGTACGTTGGATCATGAGAGCGCGAGCCAGATGCAACTGAAATCAAGCGACCAAGTGATTGAGTGCTTGAAGTAGGGATTGCTCTCTGAGCTGTCTCCAAAGCCATTCCTTCATCCCACACGCGGTTAACCACTTACCAGTCTAATTGTAACCTCGAGTTGAGAGGGAGGTACACGTCGTTGTTGTTGTTGTCGTCGGCGGCGGCGGCTGTGGGACGACCCTGTTGAGTCGGAACGCGGGAGCTTGGTCGCCCCGCAGTACGCCGCCAGTGCCAGCGCCACCGCGTTGGGTGGTGGCCTCGACAGAGGATCGCGCCATGGTTAGGGTTTCGCCCCTTGGATCGCTGTCCGCGCGGAGCAGACAAGGAAACCCAGCCAGTTCGACGACGCCGCCGAAGCCCCCCCCTCCAGGCTGCTTTTAGCAACGCCATCCCAGGCGTCGCTTGTTTTGTCATCGTTTATTTTTTCTGTTTGTCTCTTCCCAAAATTGGAATTGATTGCCAAGAACGGATATTAAGCACGAAGTGGATCATTTTAAAGCAGCTCGTCTATTTGTTCAACCAGTTTATCCAATGGACCTAGGAGGAAAATGTTTTGTAATGGGCAAATTTTTGTATGGGTTATAGCAACTCCATGTCAAACATACAACTTGTTCAATTGTTCAAAGTTGGACAACATATTTGCAAACGACCAGAGTACGAATCTCTTGCAGAGTTACGGTTGAACAATGTTTTGATGATTTTCTGAACGCTGAAGCTAGAAAAGTTCTCAAAAAACATTGCCCGAGTGATATTGAAGGATGTCTGGAATGGGTGGATCCATTTTCAAGTCCATGGTTTTTTTTTGGGAGACAAATAAAATATGAAAAAAAACTCATATAATATGAGAGCGAAACATAAAAGACGTTCAATAATATAAGTTTACGACATTATGTTATTGAAAATGTTAGTTGGTACTTTATGAGTAGTAGTAACTTTTACATGTCACAAGTCCATACTTCTCATACAACAAATTTACCCTCTCGCCAAAAGCGACTTGCCCAAACCATGTTTCATCTCTCTCCAACACTGACTTCCAAATGGAAATAATATCAGTCAACAGCACCATGTGATGTAAATCGAATCATAGAGGATTCCTTGAACGCCCTCAATTCAAAAAATCTTGAAGCCTCACAGAAGACTGCCTCCACCCATACTTCCTTTAAGCAGCTGGCAACATTGTTTGTAATCAGGAGGCCAGAGCCAGGATCCAACATTTGAACAACAAAATCCAGTTCCGGTGATTGAACGTGCGACATATAGGGAAGTCCAGTATGATCTATAGTGTGAAAGGCGTGGTTCGAGTAAGCAGACAGGAGACACATCAGAGACTGTGTAATCATTGGAGATGCCAAATGGAAACCAACGACTCATTTGCGAAGCAGGCAGACAGCTTTCATCACTTGGAATCCATGCCAGAGAGAAACAACTTCTAACGAGGATTCAAATATTGCTTGTTCAAGATCTTCAATTGATGCAGATTTTTTGTTGATAAGGATAGCCATCTGTTCAGTAAACACAATGGAAAATGCCTCTGGGACATATGACAAACCCGCATGAATTCTGTTCCACATCACGACCATATCAGACAGAGTTATAAAACTTAGATGTCGAATCACTGTCATTACTACATGTTCCATATTTTCCAATCAAACGTTGGGTTGTAAAAGATAAGCAAGATTAAAAGAAAAAGATCACAGATCACACCGAAGAGATGCGTTACTTGGTGAGAACAACGACGGGAAGGGCAGCGGCAAGTCAAGGGCGAGTGTGACAAGTCGTGCATCACGTGAAAGGTCTTGGCGAAGGAGGAGAGAATAATATAAAAAAAATCATATAATTTGTTTCGTGTGGGAGAGATAGTAGTGAGAGAAATGTAGAACCAGATGTTCAATAAAGACGAAACACAATTGAACATGTTAGTGCTGCGTGATGGGGAATATATGAAAAAAATTCAAAGAATATGTGAAGTAATGTTAAGTAGAGAAGTGAAGTAGGTAAGTTGAGTGAGTGAACGAGATGTTCAATAAAGGTAATGTCGAATGACATTATGTGAGTGAATATGTTAGTTGGTGTGTGTCGGGAATGGGCGGGGGGTGATCAGTACTATTTTTGACAGCCTGTTAACTTTTATTTGAAAACAAGCCCGTACTTCTTATACAGCATTTTCACCCTCTCGCCAAACGAAAACTGCTCAAACCATGTTTCATCTCTCTCCAACACTGACTTCCAAATGGAAATAATATCAGTGGACAGCACATGTTGGAATTCCGCACCAGTTGATGTTAAGCCACTCACAGGGGACTCCTCAGATGCCGCCCTCAATTCAAAAAATCTCCAAGCCTCACAGAAGACTAGCGGCATTGTCAAGCATCCCCACAAGTGTCTCGACGCTCGCGTAGAACTGCCACACCAAGCGTGCTCTGGCGACACAAGGTCCACCATGCTCGTCAGTAGCCGCTGCAGGCTGAGTGGGTTGTTGTTGATGTTGCCAGGGAGCAGGTTTTGATGTGAGGAAAGATGAAGTGGTCGACAACTTCGTTGAGCCCCAATAGGTTAACAGAGAGTAAAAACAAACTGAAACAAACCTCAATTGCATGGTTGCGATGATTTTCCTTGATTTCGAGCTCAAAAGTCAACTTTTTCTGTAAGAGTTCGATCTCAATGCTATAGAGCACTGTCCTTACTGGCAGGTCAGCTGCTGTGTGACAGGCAATTGCAAGGATTTACCCTAAGTACAAAAAGATTCACCAAACAAAGGTTTGTGAAGACGCATGCAAGGCGAGACCATGGGTTGGCAGGCACGGGAGGAGAGAGCAAGACCAGATAGGAAGACTGAGAGAGTTACTGGACCATTGAACAGGAGGGGCGCGACGGATGTTGGGGTTTATATATATTCGATAAAAGAAAGATTACTCTACTTGCTGTCTGTTGGAAGGGGCTTGATCAGAGAGAAATGGTTTACATTATGATGATATGCATGCTATAATAGTTGCTAGGCAAGGGTGACCAGCACAGGGTAAAAACCTCTCCTATATTATCTGCTTGAGCAGAGGAGGAAAACTGTTCACACCAGGTTTCTGTTACACTTAATACTTGGAGTATTTGTCAACAGCGCAAGCCAGTGCCCAGGTCTGCATTGGCAGTGGCTCACTCTCCCATGGGCATCGTGAGAACGATAACTGACAGTCACAATAGGTTTGGGTCTGTCTTGTACGTCTTGCTGCTAACCAGTCATTTCCACCTAACACTCTAAGTGGAATTTGGTGGCATAGGTGCGATAGAGCTCCATTTCTGAGGTCTGGGGACAGACCATGGAAAGGACAAAATCAACACAAGGCGGACATAGTACATAGTGAATACACTATCTCTTATTAGTCTGAAGTATGTGATGAGCAGATTTAATGGTGTAGTTGTCACAGCGCGCTGTGCTGTATGGTCCTGCCATTTTACCCAACTACTTGGTTGGGGTTTTGCATGCATGTGCATGCCTTTTGAGTAAGTCTGCAGATGTGCTTTAGCTTTGTTACACTTATGGCAAGTTGCACATATTATCTAGTTCGTAATTGGACTCCTCCTGCAAGGCCTGGGGCACCACACAGCACCAGCTGGGTCCAACTGAAGGTCCCTCAATTTCAGCTCCTGCTGTCTCCAAAAAGTTGTGAGCAAGCTCACACAAGCTGCTCATGAGAAACAGAGGCAAGGCAGCAGGCGCACTTCACAGAGTACAGCAGGCAAGCAGTCATCACAACTGATGATTTTCTTTGATGTGCCCCACATCCGCCTGGATCCATCAGCTGCCTTCACGCCCTGGCAGATGACAGGTCAGTGATAGGGGGGTTGGCATAGCCCAACTCTGCAGAATGGATGAACAGTGCTGTGAGCTGTCTCCACAACTTCCTCACCACTACTCTTTGTTGTCCCACCCCCAGCTTACATCTGCCCATCTGCTGTGAGGCATACTTAGCCTCAACGCCAGTGCAAATGAGGCTGATGAGGCAGTGGAAGCGATTTGAAATGCCTGCACTGTCGGCCAAGGGCGTTTTCATCAAACTTCTCACCCCTCCCACACAGCTGTTGACCGCCATCCCCCGCTGGGCATTGTCAGAGTACGCAATCGTTTTGAGTGCTGGCAGATCTCAGGTTGGGTCATTGAATGGGCAAGTATTCATTGAGTGAATTCACAGTTCTGGTTTGCAGTATTTAGTGGGTAAGGGTGATGACTCGCACAATTCAGATTCCAAAACAGGAATGTGCCAATTGAGGCTTATTTTCAAGCATGTTATCGAAATTCAAGGCCATATTGCAAGCTGCACAAATTTTGGGTGCCCTAAAATTAGGAATGCTCAAACTTCAAGGCATTTTTTAAGATTGAATCTATAGTGCATAAAATTCATGTCATGCCTGTCTGGCAGCTCCAAACATTTGACCAAATAAAATTTCAGCTCTGTTTACACACCGCAGAAGAGTACGTGAACTAAGATTCCAAATTGATATCTTGCACACCCCAACCTTGATGGGTTAGGATTTTGGGATTTTATATGTCAGATTATTGAAAATATCCTTTCTTATTGGCATCTTTGTATTTTAAGGTTGCCAGAGCGGCAAAGATGTGGTCACTGCAACAAAAAGTTTGTTTCAAACCCAAATTTTTGATGCATCCAAACCTATTTCAAAAATTGGGGATCCCAAAATTTGTGCAGCTTGCAACAAGTCCTTGAATTTTGAGACACCTTAAAAAAGGAGCAGGTAAGCGATAAATGGAGCCAATGAAAAAGTCACTACAGCAGTGCCAACACTCATGCCACCAAATTCCACTTAGAGTGTTAGGCGGAGCTGACTGGTTAGCAGCAAGAGGTACAAGACAGACCTGAACCTATTGTGACTGTCAGTTATTGTTCTCACAATACCCATGGGAGAGCAAGCCACGCCAATGCAGACCTGGGTGCTGGCTTGTGCTGATGACAAATATTTCAAGTATTAAGTGAAACAGAAACCCAGCATCAACAGTTTTCCTCCTCCTCTGCTCAAGAAGATAATACAGGAGAGGTTTTTACCCTGTGTCAGTCACGCTTGAATAGCAACTATTACAGTGTGTATATCATCATCATGTCTCAATAATTCATAACAGAGTTTTTTCCTTTTCTCTCCAAGTTGGGGAGAAGGACTGCCCACAAACACACATCTCCACTTCATTCACTCCTTCCACTCAAAGTAGACTGTTTACATTGAGCAACGTCCCTAAAACTGTGGGCTGGACCTGTTTTCACAGTGCAAAATGCAGCACGAAATTGAGGACTTCACTTCTGGGAGCGGAGTCATGTGACCAAATTCTTTGCATTATTCTACTTTTCAAGCCAAAGGTTTTTGGCTTGGAAATAGGTGAATGGTAGTACTCCAAACTGGAAGGAAGGGAACCTGATCGCCCCCTTGTGGTTTTCTCTTTTTGCAGTGCGGGACAACAAAAATATACAAATCCAGCAATTAGTAAACTTTGACTGCAAACTACACCTGCACCAAAGCTTTTTTTGGCCAGATCTCAACATTACTGCAACCAGACTGGCAAGGAGAATTGAGTAATGTTGAGACTTGTGACGATACTTGCTGACTGAAGGAGGATCGCAAAAACCAGATTTGGTGGTCATCAGAATTTGGCATACATAGTAAAAAATGAAAAGAAGACAGAAAAAAATTTCCCCTTCCAAAAAAATTCGCGCCTTTAATTATAGATTTTTTTTTTCTTTTGGAAACAGAAAGAGAGTCGATTTTTGGACTAGAATGGCCTAGAGAGTGGGCGTCCTTCATTGGAATTTTTTGCAGTTTTGTGATTGCAAAGGGTTGACTTGTCAGGATTCAATTTGTATATTTTTCATGTCCCGCACTGTAATAAGAAAAAATCAGTTGAAAAAGCGAATATCCGCCAAAAATAGCCCACAGAGCAGACATGTTATAAAATCCTGTATCATAGATTTTTCAATATCGACTCCATATCTGGTGGTTTGCAGCCATACTTGCTGGTGCCCCTCTTGCAGTGAATTGTGGCCATGATCAAGATTATAGAAGTTCTGGAAATTGCCGCTCAGTGGTACAGCCTACTGCCTCACACTATACTACCTACGCAATGGTGAAAAATTTGGTGGGATTCGAGTACTTAAAGGCTACAAGTGTGGCAGCCTGGTTGGACAGGCTCGTCTCTGCACATAACTTGGGGCAGTCAGGTGCTCATGAGCGTGCATTTGGGAACCTACCCATCCCCAACTTTCTGTATTGCGATGAGCGCTTTGAGGATGTGTCCCTTGGGTTTGCAGCATTGAACGGGCAGGTGCTCAGTCAGGAGACAAAACGCAATGTGTTGTGAAGGTGTCGTAGGAATAACTGTACTGGCGGTGGTAGCACGCTGTGTGGTCGTGCTCTGTGGAGCTTATTCGTTCATTTTATTATCATCTTTAGGTGGTCACAATACAGAACCTTTTTACAGTGCCAAACCACCACATCCAGTGGCCATGTCTGCGACACTGCGCTATCCACACAGCAGCAGATTGAACAATTGGCAGACACCAATATAATTGCAATACCATGTTCAATTTTTCGTCTTTTTTTTTTTTTTTTACAATGCCACACTCCCCTGTTCAAAGTTTTGCCATTACAACTGCTGGGCAGGGACTGCAAATAGAGTCCGAGATGTTTTTCCTACTTTTTTCAATGATTGTAATAGAATTGAAGATCGAGGGGAAGACAAAAATTGAATTGATATCAAATTTGCAAACCCCTGCTCATCGCATTCCAAAACAAAACAACAACACTAACGGTGCCAAGGCAACCCAGGACATCCCCGAGGAACCGCTTAACAAAATTGGTAAAGGTGGTGAGGAAAAGGAGAATTGGTTCAGAGGGTTAACCCAGACACTTGCCAATCTGAATCAAGTTTGCCTTGGTTAAACCATATCCTTACTGGGAGCCCCAAGATGTGTAGAAAGTCTAACTGAGACACAAAGTGACTTTTGCAATGGAACGGTTTGAACACGTATGCAGAGCGGGAGGAATCAGCTTTTGGGTTTATTTTTTGGTCTAGTAAAAAGGTTTCCAATATGTGTGGCATTAAGAAGCGGCTCCTTGTTTTCAGCTGGGTCAAAGGAGCCAGGGAGCTTCCTCTTGTTCATGTGCTTGCATACCTCTGTGACTTAAACCCACCAAAATTCTGTAAATACTTCTTACCTCTTATCTTTCTTTCTTGATGGGATGGTATCACGACAACGCTGGTATCGACAGAGCTCCAATTTATCTATGAGTGGTATTTGAATCCGGTCCAATAACGATTGGCGCTACCATTACCACTACGCCAACTGGTACGGTACCAGTAGTGGGCCAATTATCGCGACATTGTATCAACTTGACCTTTGACTTCCAGCAAGTCCAAGTGGGAAAAATGATTGAAATTTTGCGCAATTACTCACAGCTTCTACTCATCAACTTCTCGTTCAGTTGACAGCAATGCACTCAGGATAGACTCTGGGAGAGGGGGGGAGGCAGGGCGAGGCGGGGTGGAGCCTCGCAATTCTCAACTGCGGGATCCGTTTCTCCAGCTGTTGATGCGAAATGCTTTCGGCAGTGTTGGTTCAACGGACGAAGTTATAGGAGATAAGGAGCGCGAATGATTTTCAAGTGGAGCAGGCGGGAAGAGGTAGAATCACAATGTCTTTGCCATCACGAAGAAAGAATACCCGACGATGTGGGCGGAAAATTAGAAGGATATTCCACAAACGATGACGCGATACGTGTTTTTTTGCTTCTTTTTTTTTCACAAGGAAAGAAATTCCATTTCCGCCCTCAAATGCAGGCCGTCGCGCGATCGCGCACGCTAGACAGCAACAGCGGAAATGACGCCACCGACGGCAAGTTCAACAGCACGATCAGCAAGGACCACGACAACGCCGCCTCCAACCCCTCCTTGCGGCCGCGCCCGCACCGCCGTCGACAGTGGGGCCCGGCGGGCGGCGTCAACTTCCGCTGGTTCCTGCAGCACTACCCGACGCTCGGGGTGGTCCTGTCCCTCGTGATTTCGCTGCCGCTGGCGTGGTACAAGTACGCGCTGGCGCGCAAGAACGAACACGACATTGCGGTCGAGGCGTTCGCGTCGGCGGCGCAGACGGTCGTGTTGACGCGTGAGGTTCATTCCCCCTCCCCTTTTTTTTTGGATGGGGGCGGGTAGATGGGTGGTTGGCGCGTAAACCCCACCCCCTCTTCCTCGCCGGAAATGGGCGGAAACGGCGGAAACGCGAAAGAAAAAAATAGAAGAAAAAATTAACTCCCACACCCGCCGTCCGCTCAGGCGGTCGTGGTTTGACACGTGCCGTTTTGTCGCGATCGCCGAACGACATTCAATCGCGCTCACTGCCCAAGTCAACGCCCCCACTAACCTCTCTCCCCCCTTCCCCCCAACCCCCACACGCACAGTCCAAAAATCGTTCGAATTCGCCTCGATTGCGCCGCTCCTGCTGGCCGACTTTTCGATCACGGCGCCGGGTCCGCTCAGCAGCCGGCAGTTCCAGCAGTTTACGGACGCGACGGGATACTTTTCGTCGATAGCGAGCGGGTTTAGCGTGGGGCTGTACCAGCACGCGACGAGCGAGACGGTCGGGTACTGGCGGCGGTACATGTTTGAGAACCACGGGGGCAACTTTGGGTCGGCGACCGAGTTTAGCTTTTAGTTGAGTGTCATCCTTTTGTTATTTATTTATTTTTTTTTTTGGTCTTGGTTTTGGTTTTGGTTTTTCTTCGCTGGATTGGTGGGGTTTTTGTGTTGTAGCGCAACATTTGAGGCACTGACACGTACAACTCGTCAACAACAACACGCCCCGCGTTCTTAACCCTTCCAGCGACAAGAACGGAACCGTCAGCGTCATCAACAACTCGCGGGCCGACTTTTTCTTCGTGCACCACATTCTCGGCGAGGAGCAGCAGTCCAACAAGGGCAACTTGGGGTACATACCGACGTCGGACACGCAGCAGCGCGGGCCGCTGCTGGAGCGGTTGCGGAAGACGGGGCGGGCGGACATGAGCGGGCGGGTGACACTGGTCGGGAGCGCGACGCCGACGGGAGTGATTATGGCTGCGCCGATATTTCGGGAGGGCGCGGTGGGGACGGGTGTCGGGGGCGGCGGCGGGGGAGGTCGGTTCACGAACCAGTGGACGCCGGACATGGACGCGGTGGCGACGACGCGGGCAGATGTTGCGGCAATGATGGCGGCGTCGCTGGGGTCGCTGGAACTGAACGAGCTGCTGCACGTGTTTGTGTTTGATGCTGGTTCGCTCGTTTGTTTCGTTCGTTCGATTGCCGCGCTGTTGCCTCTTTTTGCGTGTTTGCTCTAACTACAAACTCTCAACTCCCCAAAAAAATAAAATCGCGCACACGCCTACGTCCTCAGGCGCCGACCCAAGTGAGTCGATGCTTGGGCACTTTAGCATGGGCCAGTACGCACCAATCGACGCAATATTGTGTGTAAACGAGGCAGCTGCGTGCTGTCTTTTTGCTTTCTTTTCGTTTTTTCCCTCTCCTGACTGTTCACCTTCGGACATTTGTATGTGTTTTTTGGTATCTGAACGCCTTCAAAAACTTTTCCTCTTTGACGAAACAACATCTAACTTAAACAAGGCCCTTCTACAACCTCACCGAGGCCGTTGTCTTGAGCCTTCCGCACGACCTCGCCACCTCCAGCGAAATCGTCCTGTTCGACCAGTTGAGAAACCTCATTTTCGTTGTTTTTACTTTACTTTCCTTTTTTTCCTTTTTTTTCCTTTTTTTCCTTTTTTTTTTCTTTCTTGTTCATGTTTTCGTTGTTTGTCTCTGCTTTGTTGCTGTGCTGTGTGTCTTCCCCTCTAACCCAAAAGAAAGCTGTTGGCACATCTGGGTGGTGGCGGTCGACGGCTACGAGGCGGCCGCGCAGACGTCGTTCCCACTGCGGCTGCTCGTGATCGCGCTGATCGAGCCGGCCTTCACGCTGCTGTTCCACGTGTCGATCTTTGCCGTGCACCGCTTCACGTCGTGGGCGTCTTCGCATCACCACCACTATCCTCGCTGATCTATGGATGGATATCGATTCCGCTGTTGTTTCCCGACGACAACCGCTGACCCCCTCACTGCGCCAAACAGGAAACTATCGGAGCCTTTCCCCACTTTAATGATTAGCTCTTTTTTTTTTTTTTTTTTTTGGGTTGCTGTTACTGTGAATTTCATATACCTTGAGATTTTGAGGCAGCAAAAAAAAGTTTCGTGGAGGGCAAAAAAAAAAACTTCCGAGTATTGGAGACGGACCACCTGAGTGGAAACCTTTTTTTTGGTCCCCCAAAATCTCAAGGAATTTGAAATTCACTGCGAGGAGAAACGAGGACGACAGAAACGCTGACACCCAGTGTGGTTCTAAAAAAATTTATTTCTCAGAACAGCTTTAGAAATGGCACTTTCCCCAGGACGCGGAGAGTTTATAGGTGGACGGGAGAGAACGCGCAGCGAATGCCCGCCGAGGAATAGCAAGGGGTTTAAAACGCGAAGTAAGAAAAAACATAAACCAAAGAATAGGGTCTGGGTGGTAACGACCACTCGTTTACTCGAGAAGGACCGAGACGGAGGCCAGGGCGGTAGCGCCCATGATCTGGTGGGTGTGCCTGGAAGGAATGAACGAAGAAGAAGTCTTTAATTAAAGACGTCCGCGCCGCAACGAGGTGAAGAAAGAAAGAAAGCAACGAAAGAGCAGAGCCACAACTCACGCGGACGGGTGCAGGCCATCCCAGATGATGTACGAGTCGGGGTCGCTGCAGACCTTAGCGCCGCCGGCGAAACCGGAGAAGCAGGCGACGCAGCACATTTCGTCCGTGTTGTGGGAGAAGCCGAAGGCGGCGGGGCTACCGACGATGTTTGCAAAGAGGGCTGGGAACTCGACAAAGGCGAAGCGGACGCCCGGGTTGGATTTCGCAAAGTCGGCGGCGGCGTCGCGGAGGAACTGGGCATAGGCGAGGTCGAAGGCGCCAAAGAGGGGGACGATGGGGATCATAAAGTTTTTGGCGCCGGCGGCGACCAGCGCGGACCAGAGGGGCGGCTGCGCTTTGGCGTAGTAGTCGCCGGTGTTGTTGAGGCCCTTCAGGCTGTTGGGGGAGGGAGGGTGTTCGGAAGAGGCCTTGGTGAGTGCACGCGGAGAGGAAAAGGCGTTTCTTGTCGCAGGGGAAAGGTCGAAAACAGAAAGCTCACCCGTCGTCAAAATTGTCGTTCGCGCCAGAGAAGATCGAGTACAGGATCTGGTCCTTGGGCGTGGTCTCGTCGTATGACGCGAGGTACGACGTGACCTGGTCCTCGACACTGGGGACAAGCTGGATGGAGCCGTCGCTGCGGAGGGGCTCGCCGAACTTGCCGCCAAGCCATCCCTGGACGAGACGGTTCGAGGTGGTGGCGGCTCCGACAGCTGTTTTGTTTTTGGAGGAGGGAGGGAGGATGGAAGGTTACGCGCCATTATTTTTCAATTGCCTTTTTTCCAGTGTTGGTTCAAAAGGTTCTCACCGTACGAGACCAACGAAGCGTTGATGGCGCCAGCCAGGTTCTCGATCCAGACGGGGCCGTTGGAGAAGTGGCCCTTGTAGTAGGCGTCGGAGGGGATGACCGGCCCATTGTTAGCGGTCAGCGGGGCTGCGCCGTTACCGACATCCGAGAGGGAGTCGCCGAAGCTGACGATTTTGGTGATGGCAGCTGGTGGGAAGGGGGTTGGTGTGAGGAGGAAAGTGCATCAGTCTATCTTCACCCTTACCGGAAGCAACGTTGCCGGTAGCGGCGACGGCGAGGACAGCGGCGGCGGCGGCGATGCGAGCGATGGCCATTATTGCTGGTCGGGCGTGAGTGTGTGTGTGTGTGTTTCCTTCTTCCTCCTCTTTTTTTCTTCTTTCAACTTTGGTAAATAAATATCTGTCGCTGCCTCTGTCTCTCTCGCAATGGCTGCGCGTCAGGCCGCTTTTTTTCAACACCGGCCGCGGCAGTTTTCCCACTCTATGTTTTCTTCTCTTTTCCTTCCTCCATTTTCCATTTCTGTTTGTGCTTCCTTCCTTTTTTTCGTCAGCGCCGAGCAAATTTTTTCAAGTTTCTCTATGTTTTTTTTTTTTTGACTGTTTGACTTTTCTTTCTTGTCTCGTCGCCTCACCTCGATCACATTTATGCGCGCACCACGGACTTCTGCGAGAGAGAGGGTGGGCGCTGTCTTGCCCTTTTTTTTTTTTTACTTTTTATTTTCTGTCTCGATTCACTTTGTTGGTGCAGAGAATCCGCGATCGAAATCCGGAAATTCAGCGGATGAGACAAAAGCAAGAGAAAAAAAAAATGAAGCACTGTCAGCAAAAAGCGTCACATTTTGAGTGACATCACACCACCAATCTTTAGGGACAAAACTGAAAAAAAAAAAAAAAAAAATAAAGTTCAAATCGCACAAAGAATGCCGCGTGGCGAACTATGACGAAACGCACAAGGCGGATTCCAAGGGAGAGACAGATGTTGTGTGAAGGTGGGAGCCTGGTCTTCAGTTACCTTTTCGGGGGGCCAGAGGAGGTTGCGTGAACTCCGACAGGCTGCGGCGCTGCATCTCTGACGGTTTGGGTGGAGAGACATTCGCAATGAAGTTTCAATCACATGAGGCGAGTCTTCTGGAGAGATAGAATGAATGAATGTTGTGGGCGACGGCGGTTTCGTTGAACCACAATCGAGGATTGAACTAAAAGATTGATTTCCCTCAGAGCTATAGTCGGTGGATATTGATGTTTCTTCCTTCTCTCTCCCCGCAAGCTCTTTGTTAGTATGCTGTGTGAGTACTTTACCCATGTAAGGGACAAAAAATGATTGGTTGTGTGCAGAGTGAGCTGGAGGACGATGTCGGACTTCCTCTTTTTGTAGTTCTTCATTTTGTTTCTCCTTTCGCGTAACCACAGCAAGACGATGTTTGCAAGAGAGATATCCCAGTGATTCCAATGTGTTGCAGAATGCTTACCAACTTAGTAGCATGACTAGCCAACCTTCTGTAATTGCATAGAGTTTATGCAGTATTCTTGTGCAGTCATATTGATTGGTTCAAACTTTCAATTCTGGTTGTTTGTCTATCTGGCCGGCCACCTTTTGGACAAGCACTGGCTGAATATGAGCATTGAACAAATAGATGTATCAACTGCATTTCTCCATGGATATTTGGTTGAGGACAATTTCATTAAATGCCCACAAGGATTTGAGGTTTACAATTGAAGGGGGGAGCTCTGCATTATTCAATTGAAACATAGTCTTCATGGATGACATCAACCTTTTAGACAATGGTGTTTAAAAATGAAAGCTATCATTAACCTTCATGGTTACAAACCATTGGAGAGTGAACCATCAGCTTGGGTTAAAATTGATTTCAAAGAAAACAAATTGCACATTGTAGTTACTAATGTTGTTGATATCATGATTGCTTTGAACAACTCAACACTTTCAAACTTGAAATGAAAGAACATTTCGTCATGACTGACTTGGGTCAAGCAAACTGGTTATTGAAAGTAGAAATACTTCAAATCAACCACAGCATATGTGTAGTTCAACAACTATACATTGAAAAGATTTTGCAACAATTTGACGACTGTGAAGAAACTCCCATGTCACCAAAATGGAAACATGATGAAGAAAGTGGAAACTTCATTACACATTGTTTCTAATGAGATTTGCATATCTTGCAAATTAAAACAAGACCAGATTTACCATTTTCTGTTGGTAGATTAGCATCATATGTGAAAGTCCAACCAAACAGCATCTAGCTGCTCTAGGAAAGAATTTTCACTACTTGCAAAGAACTAGGGTTAAGTTTGTTTTATTACATCCATTGGAACCATTCCTGAAAACATAATAACTGCTGGTTATGCTGACACCAGTTATGTCGAGGAATCCAAAAGAAAGGTGTGATTCCTATCTCTCAAGACAACAAGCCTACAATTGCTATCGCAACTTACCCATTTAACAATAAAGTGGTTAGATTAAGAAGGGATTTATTGAAGAATTGATCACTGACGGTCAGATCAAGTTGGTCTATTGCCTCACTGAGATTATGATTTAACCCGATCATGCAATTTCTTCATCTCAGACAGCTACTGGGAATCAGAGGATTCAAAGATGTATCTCGAGCAGCTGATGTTGCAAGTCTCAACATTGCAAAATTCTATTTACAGTTTTATCCTTACTCAAAAGGTTTCTGTTTGAGACATTTATGGACCTGGTGCATGCAATTCCAGAGGTTGGTTTTCCAACTTAGTGTTCCATAAAGTCAAGACAGTCATTGAATTTGATCAACAGGCCACACTCCCTAAATTGTGGGGGGTGTTGGAGAATGTAGTAGCATGACTAGCCAACCTTCCATAATTGCATAGAGTTTATATTCTTGTGCAGTCATATTGATTGGTTCAACCTTTCAATTCTGGTTGTTTGTCTATCTGGCTGGCCACCTTTTGGACATGCTCTGGACAACAGACAGAGCTTCTTATTCCCTTTTAATATTTTGGTCCAATGAAAATAAAGAGTAAGTTTTCTGCCAAGAATCTGTTTTGCGAAAGGAACCAGCAGTGCTACAAAAAACAACACCATGCAGCGAAGGTTTGATTGATTCAAACAAAGAACAACCGCGTGCATGAAAGGAAAAAAAAGCGGCGAGGATGCTCAGTGCGTTCTGTCTCATCTCCGAGTCTTGGTGGGCACGCGCGATCATCGATTAATGCTGACTGGCCGCAAGATCTCTCTCTCTCTCTCTCTCTCTCTCTCTCTCTCTCTCTCTCTCTCTCTCTCTCTCTCTCTCTCTCTCTCTCTCTCTCTCTCTCTCGCTCTCTCGCTATCTCTCTGTCTCTCTCTCGCTATCTCCCTTTCTCTCTCTCTTTCTCTCTCAAAATATCCTATTTCGGCATGGGCTTGCTTTCTCAGAGAAGACACACCGCGCGCTCTTCAAGAGGGAGACAGACAGACAGACAGAGAAACGACAGAAAGAGAAAAACGAAGGAAAAGTCGAAGACACGCATATTGAAAAGCTGCGCCACCCCCCCCCCGTCGAATTATGTGGATGGACTGCAAAACTCAGCGGGCCCGGAAAAATCCTCAACCCGCGCTGAAGGATTTGAAATAAGAAAAGGAGGAGGGAAGGAAGAGGAGATAAATAACGGTGACAGTCAGAGAGAACGGACACGGACAAACAGTTGCAGTGAGCTGCCGCGCGGCGAGGGACGACTTCTTGGACAAACCAAAAGGCGAAAAGCCAGCTACTTCGTAGCTTCCATTGCCGCCCATCGACCTGGTAGATGACTGCGCTTGCTGCTGCGAACTTTCAATCCCGAGTGAGCACCCCCCTCGCCACCTTTTTTTTATGGAGTCCGGCGGTGCTTTCAGCACCCCCGCATTCCCCGAATTCTCCCCCACCTTCTTTCCCCCAATGCACCGCACAGCCTGGCGTGCGTGAATTTATCTCTCGCGCACCAACGAATGCGTGGAGGTGGATGCTTTGCTCGCTCTTTCGCTTATCTTCCTTTTTTCACCTTTTTTTTTTCCCCCTTCCCTCACAGGCTTGCAGACCTTGCCATCGCTGCGTGCAGTGACCGACACTTTCTAAATCGCAGGATTGACTGTGCGCCCGCTATCGTTTGGGCTGCGCACAGACCCAGGAAAGGGCGCGAGACAGAGGAATGAGTGAGTTTGAGAGAGAGAGAGAGAGAGAGAGCCCAAACAAACAAAAAAAGGGAAACTAATCCAGAAACAAGAAAGAAAAAAAAAAAAAAGAAAATAAAAAAAGGCACTCCACCCACCCTCCCAACGGGCCAACCAACCCATAAAACTTATAGACAGAGGCCGCTTCCTCCCCGCCCGACCAAACAGCGGCTCGCCTCTCCACGGTCAAACAAAGGATAAAAGCGTACACACATCCCCGCCATCCCATCCCACCCTCGACACTTGCATCCATCCATCCACGCAATCACGATGCCGACCGTGGCGACCGACGGAACGACGATCGGAGTCGTCATTGGGTGGGTAGCACACTGCTTTCGGGTCGCGCGTTGCCCCGCACAACTCTCATCCCTCGTCCTCTTGCTCCTACTCTTCTCAACCGCCTTTCCTCTTCTCCTTCTTGTTCATTTTCCAACAAACCCTCATCACACACAACTTCCCAACCCAAAAAAAAAAAAAAAACAAAAAAAAATAGCATCCCGAACATCCTCATCCTCGTAGCGTCGTCGATCCTGCTGGCGCGGTTCGGCACGTCGGCCGGGTCGCACGACAGCGGCAGCAGCAGCGCCGTCAGCAACAACGGAAGCAGCAACACGGTCAATAACTACTACTGCGAGGAGTCGCTGCAAGTGTACCTCAAGCTCGACGCGGGCATGTCGGGCGTGCTGGTCCTGCTGGCTGCGGCGGCGGTGGCGGCGGCGGCGGGGCTGTGGTCGCAGGATCGCCGCGTCGCGGGGCGCATGGTTGTGCCTGTCGCGGGCGTGCTGGCCGCAAAGTTGTGAGTGTGGTTATGCTGTTTTTGGGAGGGTTTTTTTTTTTGTTTTATTTTCTTTCGATTTTTTTTTTTTTTTTGTGCTTTTGTTCATCGATGTTCGCAGGCTTTTTTTCTTTTTCTTTTTCTTTGTCTCCCAACTGCTGCCGTTTTCCATTTTCCGTTTTTCCGGCTGTTGTTGTTCCCACGCTTGTGCCACTCTAAAATCTCCTTGTCTCACACACACACACACAATCCACAACAACAGCCTCGCTGCACTGGCGGGCCTCGCATTCGCTTTTCCTCTCGGCGGCGGCGGCGGCTTCAGCCAGTGCAAGGCCGGCGACAACACGCTCTGGATATACGCCGCCTTCCGACTCTGCAAGTATCGCCGCCCCCCTCTTCCACCTACGCACATGCCTTGCCCCTCTTCTTCATCTCATCTCTCTTGTCCCAAGTTCCCCTTTTTCCCCTCGGAACTCCGAACTCTTTTCAACACAACGCACTAACCGCAAACCCACCAGGCCTCTTCCTCGGCAGCAGCGCCGGCGCCGCGAACCTCGTCGTCGCCGAGTTGGCGCACGGCGCGTCATGGCAGCGGCTCGTGGGCCCGTCCGAAGACGGGCTGGTCATCGCGTACGGGGCGGTGAACTTGTCGATCGCGGTGGCGGTGGCGGCCGTGCTTGCGCTGTTTGACACGCCATACGCGAGCGCGGCCGCGCTGGCCGCCGCACCGCCGCCTTTCTCACCGGCGTCTTCCGGAAACAGGACCTCGACCGTGCTCATGTGCGAGCAAGGCGTGCCCGGGTACCTGTATTTTGAGCTGGCCGCCGCGGCGAGCGTGATGGCGCCGTTTGTGGTCAAGGGCGTTGTCGAGGCGGCGCGGTGGGTGGTGGACGACGAGTTGGAGTGGACGGGGGCGCCAATGAGGCTGGACGGGTCGTTCTTTGTGTCGTACACGCTAAAAATGTGAGTATCCAATGATCCCGTTCTGAATGTTCTTTGAATTTCAAACCTCCGTAATTTACTGACCAATGCTTCAAAACGTCCCAGCGCGTGCATCGTTTACGGCGCAACTCAAGTGTTTTCGGCGCCAACGTGCCAAAAGTCAAACTCTGTGTTGTACCAGTTCTCCCTGTGGCTGCTCTGTGAGTGGATGATTCATCTGCCTGAACAACACAAAGTCCCGTTTTAACACATGGTAACTCCCCCACCAACTAGTGTTCCGCATGGTCAAAGTCACCGCCATGCTCGTGACCATCCTGATCCACCGGTCCTTCTACGCCAAGAAGCCGCCGGTGCGACCGAACGGAGGCGCGCCGGGCCGCCGACCCGGGTTCGACTTTGACGACGACGACATTGAGGACGCGGCGGCGCACGTGCCGGACTTTATCGTGGCGACGCAAACCTCTGCGGCGAACCTCGACACGCACGAGCTGATTGGGCTGACGACGCGAGTGTTCATGTACGAGCCGCCGGCGGGGAAGGAGGATGGCGCGGAGGAGGAGGAGGAGGGAGGGACGCCACGGGACCCGGGCGGTGTCCTGGTCGGGCGGATGCGCAGCGAGAGCCAGGGGACGATGGCCGTGTCGGAGGCGGACGCCGAGGCGGTTGCGGTGGTGGTGGTGTCGGGCAACCCGTTCAAAGGCAAGGCGGCGGCCGCAGCGGCCAGCGGTGACGAGGGTGGCGACAACGACGGCAACGACGATGACGACGGGTCGTCGTCGTCGTCCGGCGCGTCGTCGCGAGACGACGACCTGGGGGCACCGACGCCACAGAACGCGTTCCGGGGCGCGTACTTTGACGCGGTGTACGCGGACACGCCGGTCCCTGAGGACGACGGCAAGGTCGGCGGCGGTGTCGGCGGCGGTGTTCGCGTGGGGGGGCGAGGGGCGGCGCGCGCGGCGAGCGCAGCGGAGACGGATCGCGAGTCAGTGGCGGCGAGCGAGCGGACGACGCGGACGTCGCCGAGCCTGCCAGCGTCTGCGCTAGAGTTTGAGCAGCCGTGGTTCGCGTCGACCGAGTGCTCGGTGTGCTTTGGGGTGTTTGAGCGCGGCGAGCGGCTGCGCGAGATGGTGCATTGCCGGCACGCATTCCACCGCCGGTGCCTCGAGGCGTGGCTGAAGCAGGGCGCCGGTGTGGAGATGCGGTGCCCGATGTGCATGACGCCCGCGATCATTTGAAGCGACCGGGCGCGGCCCGGCGGACCTTATTCTGACCTCATCATAGCTCCACCAACTTCCGCTGTTTGGCGTCATCACTTGCCGATGGGTTGTGCCTGCAAGCCGATAGAGATTCCCATTCCCCCCTCTACAACCCTTGCTCTTCCTCTTTTCTATGCATTTGTGATAGTGCATCTTGATTCTTGTTTTTCCTGAACCCTCCTCCCACTCCTCCGTTCCACTCTTTACTTGCATATTTTTTTTTTCCATTTTCACTTCATTTTCCTCTCGACCTCGTCTTCATCGACCTTCCCCTCTCGGGCCTCCCTCCCCACCATCCCTCCTCGCTTGTATAAAAGAAGAGAACTCTGATAAAGGCGCCCGTGTCGAGACTGGTAGGAGGGGTGTGGGTGTGGGAGGGAGGCTCCGTTCGCAGTATGCTTTTTGTTCGTTTTCCTCTTCCGACGACCTTATAGCCCTCCTCTTACAGTATATTCCCCCAGTGCTTGGACTTTTTCCCAATGCTTTGGACTTTTCTCCCAAAAGGAATTCTTCGCGTCTGTTTTTTCCCCCCCTTCTTTTCGGGGTTCGCCCACCCCCTCTTCCCCTCACCTTTTTTTCTCTTCTTCCTTTGCGAATATTATACGTCCTTCTGGGAGGAAAAAGCGGTTGTTCCTTTTGGAAACCCAAAGCTTGGACTGGTTCTCGAGCCAACCCGCCCTCCCTCTGACCTCTCCAAATTGCAAAAGAAAGAAGAACAGAAAAAAAAAATAAATATATATATATATATATATATATATATATATGAATGGTTTCAACGTTATCCCGATTGCATTAGATTTTTTTTTTTTTTTTTCGGAAGACCCCCCAGTCGCCAACCGGCGGAAGAACTGCCCGGCGCGTAAAACGAATGAGGGGATCTCGCAGACGCGGTGTGCTGTCGGTCACATGTCGCCGAGAGCGGATCTGTCAAGAGCGCCGGTTCGGGGGTCCGACCGAACACTGTTTGTTTGTCTGTCTGCCTGTGTGCTTGTGGAGCTGGCGGCATAGAGTTTATGGCGCCTGAGAGGGAGAAAGAGAGAGAGGGAGAGAGAGGGAGAGAGAGAGAGAGAGAAACACGCAGCGGCCAAGAGCCCTCCGCATTCATGCAAACAACGGCAAGCCACCCGCCCACTCCGCCAAGCTGTTTCCATTTTGCTCCAGGCCGAGAGAGAAAACAAAACAGCAGGAGATAACAGGCGCCTCGGACGTCACGCGAGTGCGGACCGGGGGGCGGCGTCGACGCAAAACAGCGTGGAGCGGGGTGGGAAGGCACTCTCGGCGAGTAGCAGCCATCACAACCTTTTCGACTTCGTGGACGGGAACGTGGAGCGTGTACGTACACCCCTTTACGTTGCATACGCATGCAAACACTCTCTGACCGAGAGAAGGAAAGGATAAATTCTGGCCCCTTCCCCTCCCCCCTCACCAATTCGCTGATCGCAGACAACCGCGCTCGCGCGCCTTCGCCCTTTGAAGGAAAAAAAAAAAAAAAAAAACAACCTCATACCGCGCGTACTTGCCACGCAAGCCATCCTCTTCCCCCTTCAATGTCATCCATCAAAGACGGCAACGCCGACGAAAAGGGCGGCGGCGGGTTCGTCTCGGCGATCCTTCAAGAGCAGCCGGAGTTGTACCGCGAAGCGCTCGAGCGGTACCCGGACGACGACGCGATCGACCCGGAGGAGGAGCGCCGCCTCGTGCGCAAGCTGGACCGGCGCATCTTGCCGCTGCTGGGCATCTGCTACTTTTTTTATTATGTCGACAAGACGACTCTGTGAGTTTTTTTCCCCCCCCCGTTTTTTCTCTTTTCTCCTCCAGCCCACAGCACTTACTGCTTGCTTCCCTTTGGCGAACTTTTTCGCGACGCTTGTTCCCCTGGTCCCATGAACGCTAACAACACACGAAAACACGCACACGCACACACACACACACACACACACACACACACACACACACACACACACACACACACACACACACACACACACACACACACACACGCAGTTCCTACGCCGCCATCTTCGGCCTCAAATCGACGCTGGGGCTCGTAGGCGACCAGTACTCGTGGCTATCGAGCAGCTTCTACTTTGGGTGGCTGGTGTGGGCGATTCCGTCGAACCTGCTGATGCAGCGGACGCCGCCGGCGTGGTACCTCGCGTTCAATATCTTCCTCTGGGGGGCGTTCCTGATGCTGCAAGGTGCTGCAAACAGCTTTGCGGGGCTGCTGTCGCTGCGGGTGCTCTCGGGGGCGTTCGAGGCGATCGCGGACCCGGCGTTCATGCTGGTGACGTCCATGTTCTACACGCGTGCGGAGCAGCCGTCGCGGATCGCGGCGTGGTACGCGTGGAACGGGATCGGCGTGGCGGGCGGCGGGCTGATCGGGTACGGGATTGGGCACATTTCTGGCGCGCTGGAGGCGTGGCGGTACGAGTTCCTCGTCGTCGGGGCGTTCTGCGCGGCGTGGGGGCTCGTCCTTGCGGCGCTGCTGCCCAACTCGCCGCGGACGGTGTGGGGGTTTGGGCGGGAGGAGCGGCTGCTGATGATTGCGCGGATGCGGCGGAACCAGACGGGGATCGAGCAGCGGCGGATCAACTGGGGCCAGGTGCGGGAGGCGTACGCGGACTACAAGACGTGGCTGTACACGCTGCTGGGGTTCGTCGGGAACATTCCGAGCGGCGGGATTTCAAACTTTTCGACGCTGATCATCAACGGGCTCGGGTTCAACACGCTGCAGACGGACTTGCTGGGCATCCCGCAGGGCGTGCTGATCGTTATTTGGATCGGGCTCGGCGCGCTGGCGAACAAGCACATGCCCGAGAACAGCCGCACGCTCGTGTGCGCGCTCTTTATGTTGCCGACCATCGCCGGCGCGCTTGGGTTCTTGCTCGCACCAACGAACGCGTACGTTGGCCGTCTCATCTGCCTGTGAGTGCCGCAATCTTTTTTATGTTTTCGAATGCAAACGCAGTGGGAGATAAAAACTCACGGTGTCTCCCCCCTTGCACAATTTATCCCAGATACCTGACGGGCTCCTACCAAGCCTCATTCGTCCTTTCGCTCTCCCTCATCACCTCCAACACGGGCGGGCAATCCAAAAAGATGATCGTGTCGGGCATGATCTGGTTCGGCGCGTGCGTGGGCAACATCGCCAGCCCCTTCTTCTACAAGTCGGAGCAGGCGCCGTCGTACCCGCTGGGGATCGGGTCGCTGTTGGTGGCCAACTGCATGGAGCTCGCGCTCTTCTTTGTGTTTCGCTACGCGTACAAGTGGGAGAACGCCCGCAAGGAGAAGCTGCGGGAGGAGATGCGCGCCAGCGGGAAGGACCTGGACAGCGGGCTGAACGAGACCGCGTTCACGGACATGACGGACAGCGAGAATCCGAATTTTGTGTATGTTTACTGAACAAGTTTCCCCTTTCTCTCTTTCTTTTTAGGTGTTTTTGTTGTTACGAAATCGTCTTCGACAAAGAGCGCTCCCTGCGAGCCTCGACCCCCGTTCGACTCCTCATTTTTCTGTCTTCCATTTCTTTGAACCTTGCGTACGTGATTTCTACCCAATCCTTTTGTCAGTGCTTCAGCCTCGCCAAATGTAAACAAAACGTCAAGCTGTCGATTCCTTCAAAGCGAACAATGAAAGAAAACCAATGAGACGACAGGGCTCGCCGTCACTAGAATGGCCGGCGGAGAAAGTAAATGCGAGAAAGGAAGAACGGATGATATGTAAAGCCTCGCAGAGTACAAAGAGAGGCTGCGTGTATTGGATGAACGCTCCCTCGGCCGAGCGCAGTGATTTAAGCCCGAAAAAAACGTTGTTCAGGGCGTAAGTGCCGAATTCCTCCCTCTCCCCCTTCTTTCTCACTTTGCAAGACCACTCCTGTGCTTGTCGACGACTCTCTTGACGTCGGATCGATAGTCATAGCCGACGGTATCGTCGGTGACGCCAAAGTACGAAAACACGGAAAACACCACCCGCATCATGAAGCGGCCGAACGCCGCCTCGATCCACGAGCCGGCCTTCAGGCTGTTTGCGACGTCGCGGGCGGCCTTGCAGACGCTGCGGACGCGGGGCATGCGGGCGTCCTCGTACATTTTGAACACGGCGGCGCGCGCGTCGCGGTCGGCCGCGGCGCGCGGGAACTCGCGGAACAGGTCGACGAGGGTCGCGGCGTCCTCCAGGCCGAGGTTGAGGCCCTGGCCGGTGGTCGGGACGGTGCCGTGGGCGGCGTCGCCGAGGAGGACGACGCGGCCGCGGGCGTCGTGCAGGGTGGGTAGCGGAGGGAGGTCGTAGATGGTGATGGGGGTCAGGCGGGATGCGTTCCGCACGGCGTCGGCGACGGGGGGCGGGGCGCCCCAGGCGGCGACTTTTTCGGCGAGCCGCGCGGCGTTGGCGGGGAGGTCGGTGTAGGGGCGCCACGAGTTGCCGTCGTCGAGGAGGTCGGATGCGGATCCGGCGGCCGCTGCCGGTTCGGACGCGCCGATCTTGCCAAACTCGGAGACGATGAAGGAGCCGAGGGTCGGGGCGCAGCGGTTGGTGAAGACAAAGTTGCCCGAGACGGCGTCCGAGTAGAGGCCCAGGTCGTGGGCGAGGTCCGTCTCGCCGAGCGGGAACACGCCGATGTAGCCGACGGCCCAGACGCGCGGGTGCGGGAAGGATTGCGGGAACGCGAGACGGCGCACGGCCGAGTGCATTCCGTCGGCGCCGACGACGCAGGCTGCGGAGGCGGTGGAGCCGTCGGCGAAGCGGACCGTCACGGCCTTGTCGTTCTGGTCGTTGTCGTCGTCGGCGATGTCGATGGCGACCACCTTCTTTCCGGTCTCGATGCGCACTCCGACGGCGAGGCAGGCGTCCAGCAGCGGGCGGTGCACGTGGTATCGCAGGAACTGCGAGCGCTCGGCTCCCTCCGTCGCCGCAACAAAGTGCTGGATGCCGTCTGTGCCGTCCATCTTCATAAAGTACACATCGCGAATCGCGTGGTGTGGCCGCGAGGTGACTTTGTCGTAGAGGCCCAGGCCTCGTAGGGCTGTGAAACCGTTGCCGTACCTGTGGTTTTTTTTGGTTTTTTTTTATTTCGTCGCGGCGGTGAGAGTGCGTTTTGTTGGGGATAGCGCCCCAGCTGCAACAACCCTCCCCTTCTCGCTCCCTATCCTACATGGAGATCCCGCCGCCCGGCGCGTCCTTCTCCGACTCTGCAAAGCCGGCGCCCTGTACAGCAGCGACACCAGTTGTCGTCGTGGCGCCGTTGTCGTTGCCCTCGGTGTCAGTGGCCCCTGCGGCGCGGTCGCACAGCAGCACGTCGAAGCCGAGGGTGCGCAGGCCGTACGCGGTCGCAGCGCCGACGGGGCCGGCGCCGACGATGATCACGGAGGGCGGCGGCGGCGGCGGCGACGCGCTGGCGTCGGTCGTGGTCGTCATCGCAAATACCAAACTATGAATCGGTTGGGCGGGCTGGCTTGTGGGGCTTTATTATTTTGCAGGCTTTCTGTCTTTGTCTTGGCCCTTTGTCTGCTCTGTCTTCTTCCCTTTTTTGGCAAAATGGGCTGTCGGTCTGTCTCTGCCACGAAAGGAACAATCCCTTCTTGTGTGGATCCGAGGCACGTTCGCCTTATCTTTCCGATCCGTTTGTTTGCCAAGGCGACATCTCACCCCCAGACAGCTGGCACGCTTGTCTTCCCTGAGTGAGCGAGTGAGTTGAAGGAGTGATTGAAGTGGAGATGTGTGTTTGTGGGTGGTCCTTCTCCCCAACTCAGAAAGAAAGAGAAAAACTCTGTTATGAATTATTGATGCATAATGATGATATACTTGCTATAATAATAGTTGCTAGGTGAGAGTGACCAGCACAGGGTAAAAACCTCTCCCATATTATCTGCATGAGCAGAGGAGAAGGAAAACTGTTTACACCAGGTTGCTGTTCCAGTTAATACTCAGAGTATTTTCAAAAATATCAACAGCACAAGCCAGCACCTAGGTCTGCATCGGCAGTGGCTCACTCTCCCATGGGCCCTGTGAGAAGGATAACTGACAGTCACAATAGGTTCAGGTCCACCTTGTGCCTCTTGCTTGCTAACTAGTCAGTTCTGCCCAACACCCGTATCAATTTGGATCCTTAGGTATGTCCGCTACACTGACTCACCTCCACAAAGTCGTTTTGGTGACGCACAACACCTTAGAATGGATCCACCCAGCTTGCCGATGGGGGGGCCAGTGGTGGCGATTGGCTAATCTGTTGGTCAAAAAGCGGTTGGTCCCGAGTGCTCTACAAGCACTGCTTCTTTGATCATCATGAAAAAGTGCCGCAAAATTCCCTGATCCCAACGGTGCATACAATCAATGGGGACGGTGTCTTGAACGCATCAAGGACTCTGGCAGCACATGAGAACTGTGTGTAAGCATTGCTGCTTTTTGCCAAAAAAAAAAAAAAAAAAAAAAAAAAAAAAAAAGAATACAAGCCAGCAAGACGAGGTACCAACCAGAGGGCGAGGAAAGCATTGACAGCGCGTTGTGGGAAAGTTCAAATTGCAAATGTCTTTGAGCCTCTCTCTGTATTCATCGTTGCGGGGTCGAGGGTGATGAAAGGAGAAAAACAGAAGGTACAATGGCAGGAGCCAACTGCAACGTATACAACCTGCTTTTCGACGTTGGGGACTCGGACCCCAGAAGCATCGTGTATGTAAGTATCCATATTTATTGATGTTGAGGCGCCGACATAGATTATGCGTGAATAGAAACGGGGGGGTCCCCTTTGTCAAAAGCCGAAGGCGGAACGTTAAAAAAAAAAAAAAAAAAAAAAAAAAAAAGGGGGAAAAGTGGGCCAGTAGGGGAAGAGAACACAAAAAAAGAGAGAAAAAAAAGCAAAATGTATCAGCACGCAGACTTCGATACGGAGGGGATGACTGTGGAGCAAGCGAGAACGGAAGAAAAGAATACGGCTTTTGCGGGGGGCTATACGATGGATTCTTGGTTCGCAGCGGAGGAAAGGAGTGAAGATAGAATTGGAAGATGGCACGACACAAATACGGGACAGGAATGCGGGACGTGTGCAACCCCTTTCGAACAAAAAGCGCAAGGCGCGGGGTAAATCACGGCCGCATCAGGCCCATCTTGATGAGCTCGTCCCTCATCGTTGGTTTCGCGTTGTAAACAAAATGGATGACCCAGTCGCCGGGGAGGTAGTGGCGTGGGTACGGGTCCCGCTCGAACTGGCAGTCGTGGGCGTGAGCTGGGGCGTATGAGTTCATCAGGCGGAGAGGGACAGCGGCGACGCGGCGGCGCGAGTCGAGGACGTTTGCATCGATGAGGAGGCGGAGGACGTGCTGCTCCATCAGGTCGGTGTGGGCGTCCGGGGTGGGCTCGGTGGCAAGCCAGTAGTCGGCGAGCTGGACGACCCAGGGGCGCGGGTCGACGGGCGCGCCGGCGGGCGGGGGCCGCCCGCGGACAGTGGGGACCCAGGGTCCGGCGCCGCGGGCGCCGCGGATGAGGAGCGAGCCCGCGTTCACGTAGTTGCAGTCAATGGCGACGATGATGTCCGGGCCGACGCGGTCGCCGCCGTTGCCGTCGGGAGGGGGCTCGGGCCAGTCAAAGACGAGGGGCGGCGGCGGGCCGGCGGGGTTGGTTCTCGCCTCGGGGTGGTCGTTGTAGTTGGTTGCGTTGTTGGTGCTGGACGTCCAGTTGCTGTCGTTGTTGCTGTTGCTGTTGCGGTCGAGGTGGAGGCTCTGGACGGCCGCGACGTAGTCCTCGACTTTGATGGTGTCGTTTGCGATGAATGCGTCGGCGTCCAGAAGCCAGATCCAGTCGTACTCGTAAATGTGACGTCGCAGGCCGATTACTTTTGCCCAGACGGGGTGCGGCCGCTTCCCGCCCTGCTTGCCGACGCCCAGCTGGGGCGGCAGATCGGTCGAAGCGTCATCCATCACAACCACGTCGTAGCCGTGCTTGTTTGCGTACGCCCGGTGGTTGTCGATGGCGACACGGTTGTTCCACTGGTCGCCCATGGCGACTGTGAGGATGGCCACTCTGACATTGGACAGGAAGGGGGAGGAGGAAGAGGAGGAGGGGGCTGAGGGAGGATGGTCCACATAATAGGGACTCTTGCTCTTGCTGTTCCTGCTGCTACTGTTGGATGGCGATGATGAGAAGGTGGGGAAGGTGAGGAGGGCGAGCAGGAAGGCGCTAGCGGCGAGGGCGGCGACTAGCAGAAGAAGCAGCCGTGGCAAGTGCGCAGACGATAGAACCATTTTTACTTTTTTTTTTTTTTTTTCTGTGTGTGTTGTCAGTTTTTTTTCGTTATTTTTGTCCAGTTTTTTCGTTGACAAGGACCACTTCCAAAAGTGGCTTTGCTTTTCCTTCGTCTTCTTCTCCTTCGAGAGAGAGAGGGAGAGAGTGAGAGTGAGAGTGAGAAAAAGAGAGAGCGAGAGAGAGAGAGAGAGAGAGAGAGAGAGAGAGAGAGAGAGAGAGAGAGAGAGACAGAATTCCCTCTTCTCCGAACGGGATTTTGGACTTTCTATTTTCGGATCTCCAAAGATGGGACTGCAAACACACAAATACACACCATCATTAGCAATAGCTGCTTTGGTGGTGGTAGTAGTAGCACTGAGTGGGTATTTAAGTATCAGGATGGCCCTATCCATCAATCAATACGATAAACACAACAACGAGTTGCAGCTAAACTGTTCTCCTAATTGCAATTAGTGGAGCATGGTTAATTTTTTGTATTTGGTGCCCAATCAAAACTTGCCATACAGTGCTGGAAAAGGAAGGAAGGGAGCTCTGACTCAATAAAAAGTTTTCTTCTCCTTCTCTCCCTCTGACTTCTTTCAGCTCTTGGCTGTCTGTTTCACTGTCTGCTCTCTATCTGTCCGTTGCTCTTTTGGTCTTTCAGTACTTGGTTGACTATCTTGCTACCTGGGGGTTGACACGCACGCTCTCTCACTCTCTCACTCTCTGTCTCACTCTCTCTCACTCTCTCTCTTTTGCGCTATGATCCATACACGGAAAAGTGCTGTTTTCTTCTGAAGGGACCAAAGTACGCATAAGCTTTTCCTCCACTCTGAAGATTTGCCACCAACCCAAAAGGAGACTGCAGCCCCTGTCTATCTATCAATCAATGAGTCGTCACTCTCTGTCTCTTTTTGGAGTCAACAGGCTGTTTGTATTTATCCCTCTGGATTCTGTGAGTGCTTTGGAGCCCCAGTGTCCACCTGTATCAGTCAACAGGCTGTCTGCCTTCCTGTCATAGTCAGTGGGTCGCACACGAGCAGCCAAAGGCTGTGAGGGCAGCACTCTGATGTCTGTCTGTGTGTCGGTGGCTCAGGGCATTAGCCCTGAGCTTTGCTGGATGCATTCCCAGCGGCCGGACGACGGTGAGCTGCGCCCAAAATGCGGGCAATACAACATCGCAAGGGGCGCGCCCCCGGCTCATCCACGCGCGCCAACGTCATTTGATGCTCTGAACGAACACTACCATCGCAAAATCATTGTTTGCGACCAACGGATGATTCATAAAGATATCATCGCCGTGTCCCCATAACTTGTAAATTCTACAAAACCCACTCCCCTAATAGAAAATGAGAAGAAAAAAACAAAAATAAAAATACCCCAGATCGGTCTGTGCAACCCCCGCCATCCATGTACCTCCGCCCCGTGCACGCGGAACCCAACCTCGACGCCCTGCGCGACTTTATCCGCAGCAACCCGCTCGGCCTGCTCACTACCGCCATCGACTCGGACGACGGGGACGACGACGGCGGCGGCGGCGGCGGCGGCGGCTTCCCGTTCCTCCAGGCCACCCACATCCCGTTCGTCCTCGACGACGACGACGACGACGACGACGACGGCCCTAACAAAGAGCAGCCGCCAAGCAGCGACGACGGCAAAAGCCGCCGCCAGCGCCGCCGCATCGGCACCCTGCGCGGCCACCTCGCCCGCGCGAACCCGCACGCCCGCGCCATGATCGCGAGCGTCGAGCGCCGCCGCCGCGCCGCCGCCGGCGATCCCACCTCGGATCCCTCAACCACCACGCATCCGTCGGTCCTCGCGCGCCCGGTGCTCGTGACCTTCACAAGCCCCGTCTCGTCCTACGTCACGCCGCACTTTTACACCGCGACCAAGCCGTTAACCGGGAAGACCGTTCCGACCTGGAACTACGGCGCGGTGCAAGCGCGCGGGCTCTTACGACTGCACTTTGACGGCGGGGCGGCCGCGGACGCGTTCCTTGCGCGGCAGGTCGCGGACCTGTCGTTATTATGCGAGGTTGGGATCGCGGGGCACGACGGGGTGGACGGGCGGCCGGCGGCGTGGGGGGTCGAGGACGCGCCGGCGGGGTACGTGGCGGCGATGCGGCGCGCGATCGTCGGGGTGGAGGTTGAGGTGGAGGGGTTGGAGGGGAAGTGGAAGATGGGGCAGGAGCTGGGGGAGGGGGATCGGCGCGGGGTGGTGGAAGGGTTTGAAGGGATGGGGACGGATCTGGGGCGCGCGGTGGCGGAGATGGTGAGGAAGAAGGCGCCAAAGTGAGCGAGGATCGCGCCGAGGTCGTTTTCTCTCGGGTTTCGTCGTGTGTAACAAACAGCGAAGAAATGCGTTGCAGCCACAGCTTCAGCCTCTCATTCTTTCATACGACGGACACATCTATACAAAAAAAACCCCCTCTCACGCCGTGCCCTTCGCCACGAACTTGACCCCCTCCTTATTCCTGCCCCTAATATCCTCGATCTCGTTGGCGACGTCGGCAAACACGAACGGCGCGTGGACGATGCCGAGGGCCTCGGCGCGCGACTTGCTGGCGGGGTCGAACGCGGGCTTGGACGGGCCGAGGACGACAAAGCGCGAGCCGGCGCGGGATTGCGGGAAGTAGTCCCAGACGGCGTGGTGGATGACGCTGTGTGTTGTGTGCGTGTGTGTGGGTGTGGATGTGGGTGTGTGTGTGTGAGAGTGAGGGGTGGGGTGGGGGAAAAGGTTGAGCAGTCCTTACACTCTGTTGTCCCAGATGGCGACCGAGTTAGGCTCCCATTTGAACCGGACCTGGAGGTCGAGGTTCTTTTCGGGGATGCCGTTCAGGTAGTCGAGGAGGACGTCTGTTGCGCGTATTGGTTGGGGGTTAGATAACCCTGATACAAACACACACACAAACACGCCACGCACCAGACTCGGCCTTCTTGAACCCCCGGATCTGCAGCAGGTACGGGCGGTTGACAGAGAGGTATCGCCACCCGGTGACGGGGTGGGTAGCGACGAGGGGCTGGATGGCGCGCTCGGGCTCGTACGACTCGTCTTGCGGGTAATACTAGAGGGGCGGGGATCACTATATAAACGGCGCAAAAAACGGATGTTCGCCCGAGGGGGGGGGGCCCACGCACCTTGCCCTCCTGCAGCGTCTCAAGGCCGTCGACGATTTTCCGGAACGCCGGGGACAGCCTGTCGTAGGCGCCGTACAGCGAGGCCCAGACGGTGTCGCCGCCGCCGTTGGCCGGGGTTTCGGTGATATGGAGGAAGGTGAGGGAGCCGGGCTCGGGGGAGGCCGGGTGGTCTTGGTGCCAACGCTCGCCGGCGACTTGGCGTCGGATAAGTGGGGGAGGGGGGTTGTCAGCCGAGGCAACATTATTTCTCTCACTTGCTTCAAGGGAAGGGGGAGGGCTGGGTGACGCGCGGGGGGGGGGGGGGGGGGGGGGGTTTTACCGGCTTTGGAATCCTTCGAGGCTATGACTTTCTGGAGCTCGGGATGGTCGTCGACCGTTGCGGTTGGTGCGCGGGTGTGGACTTTGGTTCCTGCAGGGAGTGAGTTTGAGCAAAGTTTTCCACCGACGCCGCCTGTCGCAAGTAAAAGTGCGAGTACCCCAGTATCTCGCAATCTTGACTTGGCTATCCGGGTTGAGCGTGTGCTGGTCGCGGAAGAACACGACGCCGCGCTCTCCAACGAGCCTATATTTTTTTTACAATATAAATTGTCGGAGGAAGCGCAGGCGGTTGCAGGCTAGTGTTACCTTGCGAGCTCGTCCAGCTGGCGATCGGAGAGGTCGGCGAGCTGCAGGCCGTGGATCTCGGTGCCGATGGTCGGGGTGCTGTCGACGACGCGGGAGGCGGCTGAGAGGAGCGCCTTCTTGTCAGGGTCGCTGCCTGCGCCGGGGACGGCGGGCGGGGCGGTGGCGGGGTGGGCGGCGTCGAGCACGGTCATTTTTTGGTTCGTGTGTGTGCGTGTGTGGTTTTCTTTTCCTGGGGGGGCGCCGGTGTCTTTTATCTGTGCCTTCGATCCCTCTCGCTCGGGCGCGGGGTTGGCTGTCACTCGCGTTCCCGTCACGCTGACTCGGGCGGTGAAATAGAAGAGAGAGACTGAGAGAATGAGAGAGAGAGAGAGTGTGTGTGTGTGTGTGTGTGAGGGGAGGAGTGAGAGACAGAGAGACCGAGAGAGAGAACGAGAGGGATACAGAGACAGACAGAAGGCGACAGACCAATGGGGGTAAGAGCAGACAGAGATGGGCACACAGCTTCGGGCGACCTCAATGTCCGAGGAACAAATATCCGATCAGCAAACTATCGCGTCACCCGCTGCGCCATAATGCCCGGGAAAAAAAAATAATCATCGGCTCGGCCTGGGTGGCACTGGGAGGCAGATGTCGCAACTGGTGCCACCGGTTGCGCCATCGCGGTCCGCTGTTGCACCACCAACACGTTCCCCTCCCCCCCTCCCACAACCAAATCACGCTTTGGCGGGGGCGGGGTGGGGGCCGCAGAAACGGTGGTCAGAAGCTGCTCTCGGGCCCACGCAAGCTTTCTGGGTATGCGTACGGGCGGGAACGCCCTGAGCAATGGGTACATCATCTGCGGACACCAGCAGCAGCGCCTCCTCAGGGATTTATGAAAGTTTTGTCGAGCATGCGTCGCTTTGATAAAGCAGTGCGTTCAGGCAAGGCGGGGTGCCAAAGCGCATGTCGCGGTGGCGCGACGGAACGCAACTCCCATGGCAGGCAAGACAGCACGATTCAAAAATACACTCGCCCTCTCGGTCGAGGGGGCCAAAAGTTTGAAACACTAGAGCTGCGAGTCGTTTTCGAAAACAAGCACTGGTCGTTACATGTATAAAGCTCATTTCGCAAACAATGGGCGGGCAAACCATCCCGAAACCGCCCCCTCGACGAGACTCAAACAAGCCGAGGAAAAAAAAAAAACAAAACAACCAACTTGAATAGAAGAATAAACAATCGCACCCAAATCCTCCGTCCCCAACAGCCCCCCTTATCCCCCCCTTCCTAGACCTTGCCCGCAAAGAACTTGACACCCTGCTTATTCCTCCCCTTGATGTCCTCGATTTCGTTGGCGACGTCGGCAAAGACGAACGGGGCGGGGACGAGGCCGAGGGCCTCGGCACGCGACTTGCTGGCGGGGTCAAACGTCGGGCGGGTCGGGCCGAGTACGACGAAGCGGACGCCCGTGCGGACTTGCGGGAAGTAGTCCCAGACGGCGTGGTGGACGACGCTGGGGGATTTTTTTTTGTTTTTTTTTTTTCATTAGGTGGCATTGTTAGGCGAGGGATGGGTGGGGGTAAGGGAAGGAAGGGAAATACGTACACTCTGTTGTCCCAGATGGCGACGGAGTCGGACTCCCACTTGAAGCGGACCTGGAGGTCGAGGTTCTTTTCGGGGATGCTGTTCAGGTACTCGAGGAGGGTGTCTGAAGTTTATTTGGTTTCGAGGGGGGAGGGGACGTGTTTGGTATTTTAGTCTGCTGCTCCCGACGTTTTATGTCCTTTGTTGCATTTACCAGACTCGGCCTTCTTGAACCCGCGCAGCTGCTTCAGGTACGGTCTGTTGACGGACAGGTACTTCCATCCCGTGACGGGGTGCGTCGCGACGAGGGGCTGGATGGCGCGGTCCGGCTCGTACTCGGCGTTCCACGGGTAGTACTGGGGGCCCGCGTGTTTAGTTATAACGCAGAAACACAAACCCTTTTACCTGGCCCTCCTGCAAGCTCTCGAGGCCGTCGACGATTTTCCGGAACGCAGGGGTGAGCTTGTCGTAGGCGCCGTAGAGCGACGACCAGACGGTGTCGCCGCCGGTCTCGGGCGACTCGCGGACGTGGAGGAAGGTGATGGCGCCCGGCTCGGCCGTCGCGGGGTGGTCTTGGTGCCAGATTTGGCCGTTTGCTGCGGGGCGGTTTTATGTGCGGAAGGTTACGCGTATGAATAAGTTTTATGGAGTCGGGGGGGGTGACTGTCAGCGGAGGAGGGAAGGAGTGAACGAAGGCCGCAATCGTACCGTATTTAGAGTCTGCGTCGGTGCGGATGCTCTGCAGCTCGTTGTGGCCCTCAAAGATCTTCATGGGCGTGCGGTCGTGGAGCTTGTTGCCTAGTTGAAGTGCTAGGATTCAGCATTCCGAACGCGGCAGTTTCGCGTCAGCGAGATCCCCTTACCCCAGTATTTGGCGATGCGGAGGGTAGCTTCGGTGGTGAGAGAGGACTGGCCGCGTAGGAAAACGACGCCGCGTTCGGCGACGAGGCTGTTTTGTTGAGCAGGACCAGAGGGCGAAGACAAGAAGAACTGTAAGTTTTTGACCGAGCCTCCTCCACTCGCAGGCCCCGCAGCCGCCGAAATGCAAAAGGCGCTCTCGCGTACCGAGCAAGCTCATCCAGCTGCTGGTGGGACAGATCCGCGAGCTGGACGCCGTGCAGCTCGGTGCCGATGGTCGGGGTGCTTTCGATGACTTTGGAGGCGGCGGCGAGGAGCGCCTTCTTCTCCGGGTCGCTGCCTGCGCCGGGGATTTTGACAGCGTGCGCCGCTGCGGGTGCGGCGGCGGCGGCGGCGGCGGGTGTGGTGGTAGTGTCGACTTCAACCATGGTAGCGATTGGCGGTTTCGTTTTTGTGGGGTGTTTGCTTGGGATGTTCTCGCTTCCGTCTTTTTTTGTTATCTCTCTTGTTGTTGGCGTTGGTGTGCCCTGCTTTTTATAGGGTGAGCGGGAGAGGCGTCGCGCCTGCAAAGAAGCCTGCCTTTCCTTCCGTCCGCAGATGTGATGGAGGCCCAGCAGGCAGCTTGCAATCACGATGACTGACTGGCTCGGGGTGCAGGGGGGACGGCCGGATGCGATCGGCGTTTGTGCTTCGGGAAAAAGTTTCCAGCAAATAATGCTTTAGCATCAACCGAGTTTGCGCCGAGACCTAACCCGAGGCCAGTCGCATGCCCGCGCCCGCGCGCCGCCGAGAGGCTACGAGTAATTATCGCGCCATCGTGGCGTGTTGGGGGGAAAAGGGGGACAGAAGCCGAAGACAAACGTGCAAAACAGTAAAGAATCGCGCAATTCGCGACGCGATTGACGACTGAAAAATTAAGGAATGAAATGAAATGATGACTTTCTACCCGGTCTTTCGGCTGAATTTTGCTTGCTTTTTTTTTGCCGTATTTCAAATAATGATAAACGGGTGTTCGAAGGCGTGGAGGTCACGGCGGCCATCACACACATGTAGTATGTGGGCCGACACGTCTGACGAATCCTGCAATGACCATGTGCGAGTGTTTGTGTGTGTGTGTGTGCGCCTCTGCGTCTGCATGTATGAGCCTCCAGACTGACAGGCTATCGGAACAGATCGAGCAAAGTGATGAAAAAGCAGAAGAACTTCCAGTGGCTTCAAAATGAGCAACCCACGAGAGATGGAATTAAATATTAAATGAAAAAAAAATGTATACACAGTTTAAATCATAAGTTATAATTAAGCCATTTTTGTTTCTTCGCTGCTCAAATCAAATCTCCTTTGTATTGCTGCACAAAAACACGTTTAATTCAACCATCCGTTCATGAGGAGAGTAGAAGATTTTTGCTTCGCGTGAGAGGATTTGTACTTGTCCGGAATGGATTGGGGGGAAGCAAACATTCATCTCTTCCTTTCTCTCCCAAGCCGCTTTTGGCTGCAGCATCCAATCTGCTACTTTTCTTTTTGCATTTTTTTTCGGGACGAAGTGGTCCGCTGTCTCAGCAGACGTCCCGTCGTTGAGCAAGTCTGCCAAGCCGAGCTTCCAAACGAGCACGAGCTCCCCTACTTTAAGACAACAAAGAAGTTTTCTTATATTGAAAGTTGCTGCACAGGAGAGAAAGAGACGGCAGGGGCCCTTGGTCTGCTGCTTTATCGGACATTGTCGAGTTTTCATTACAACGAAAATGTTCTGAACTTTTACCCCTTTTCTGATACCAAGCCAGGAAAGGGGAAAAAGTTCTCAAGTTTGTTCCCTCTGTCAATCAACCCATGTCACGAAACAGAAATCGGGTTTGGAATCACGAAAAGGGTGGGTGGATTCCACTCAGCTGCCGCATTGGTTGGTGACCCTGCTCATTCTTTCCTTTTCTGCGTAAATTTTCCTTTCTTCCCTGAAAAGGATAAAGCGGGCAAATCGAAAAAGAAAAAAAGAGAGGGAAGAAAGAGAGTAACAAAACAAAGAGAGAAAAACAAAGGAGAAAAACAAAAAAAAAAAACTGGAATCAAAACAGCAAAACTGGGCGCTGTGTTCTCATGATTGTACATCCATCTTTTTTGGAAAAATCTCTCTATTTTTCCAATCAAGAACGAGCGGGATGAAGGGACTGCACTGCTGCCTCGGACAGACAGACAGACAGACAGACAGACAGACAGACAGACAGACAGACAAGAGAGAACACACCCAACCAATAATTGCAAGAATCAAGAAAGCTGTCAGAACACTGCTGTGTGTGCGCAAAGGATCTCGAAAATCTCTCGCTCCAGCCACCGAAAGAAACAAATCAAAAAAGAAACACGCGGAGGCAGACTGACAGACAGACTAGCACACAGACCTGTCACTCGAATGGAACAAAAAGAAAAACAAAGAAGAAGAAGAAAAAGACAAGGAAAAATAGAAAAGAGAAAAGAGAAATGAAAAGAAAAAAAGAAGAAAAACAAAAACGAAGAAGAGCAAGTCGAACGAACAGTCATAATAAAATATTAATATTGCTACACACATATAGCCCATTAGACTCCACCCTCCCTCGCGCTCGCTCGCTTCATTCGACCTTTCATCGCTACCTCGCAGGCTGCGCTCCCCTTCCTTGCACGTCGACGCGATATCAATCAACCCCTTACCCCCTGACCCCCTCACCCTCCCACCCTTGCTTGCGCCCTTGTTCGTATTTTCCGCTCCCAACAACGAAGACCCATGCCCCACCCTCATCTCTCACTCCTCCTGTTCGGACTGTCGCTGGCCGTGGTCGCCGCACCCCTCGCAACAACTCCAACCGCAGCGTCCCCCGTCCCTCAGCCGCAACCCCAGCAACAGCAGCGACAGTCGTCCACCACGTCCGACTGCCAGTACGCAAACCAGTTCTTGTGCAAGACGCAGTGCGGCAAGGTCATCATCCAGTGCACCGGGCCGGCCACCGGCGTCGAGCTGCAGATCGTCAACCAGTCGGCCGCCGTCTGCAACAACGGTATCATCGACTATGACTACAACTGCAGTAGCAGCAGCAGCGGCTCCGCCGCAGCAGCACCGGCGGCAGCAGCAGGCGGCAACAAGGGCGCCACAGACGCGGCCGCCGGCGCCGCCCCACAGGAAGACACAGCAGCCGCAGCAGCAGCCCCGGTCCCAGCAGCCGCCGCCGCCGCCGCAAACAACAACCCCTCAGTGTCCCTCGCGGGCGCCCCGATCGTTGCGCTCGACTCGCCCTGCAGCGGCACGTCGTACGCCTGCGGCCCGCGCAACGACGCGGCCGGGCAGGACTCGCTGGCGGTGTGCGCGGGCGGCGTCTGGGCGCACCTGGATGCGTGTGACCAAGCAGGCGCCCCGGCCTGCTCGTTGATCGGCGGCGTTCCTTACTGCGTGGCCGTGCCGGACGGCTTTGCGGCAAACACAAAGGGTCAAAAGACGACAACCATGGCGAAGACCACCACCACCACTGCCGCCCCGCAGCCGACGACGTCCACAAAGTCAGTAAAGCAGGTCACAACGCTGCCCACGACAAAGTCCACCTCTGCCGCGCAGCCGACGACGACGACCACGACGGGCACAGGCACAGGCACAGGCACAGGCACTGGGGGCGCGGGGACGGGCATCGACGCCGTGGACCCCAACACCCTGTACGGAGCGCAAGGGCTGTCTGCATGCCAGTACGACATTGTGCTGCGCATCACGTCCATCTTCGAGACGGGGTCGACCAACCTCAACTTTGGCATCTGCGGCGACATTGGCGACGGCAACGGGTTCTCTGCCGGGTTCGTGCAGTTTACGACAAAGTCTGGGGCGGCGCTGTCGGTGGTGAAGGCGTACCAGGCGTCGGGCAGCAATTCGGCGGTGGCGAGCGGGGGTGACGGGGTACCTTGGCGCGCTGGAGCAGGTCAAGGGCTCGGGCAACACGGGCGGCGCCATGGCCGGGTTCTGCGACGCGTGGCGGGCCGCGGCCGCGGCGGACCCGGCCGGGTTCGGCGCCGCGCAGAAGCAGGTCGAGGCGCAGCAGTACCTTGCGCCGAACCTCAACCTGGTCAAGTCGCTCGGGCTGCAGACGGCCGCCGGCGTCGGGCAGCTTTTCGACGCGTCCATCCAGCTGGGGCTGGGCGGGACGCAGGCGATTGCGTCGGCCGCACAGAGCGTCGCGAGCCCGCCGTCGCAGGGCGGGAACGAGGTTGCGTTCCTCAACGCCTTTTTGGACGCCCGCATCAACTACATCAACGCCGTCGGCGGCGCCTACCCGGGCACCGCATACAGGGTCAGAAGCTACCGGTCGTTGGTCAACAGCGGCAACACAAACTTCAACGGCCGCACCGCCCAGGTGCTCGACAACTCGGGCAACCCCGTCTCGGTCACGTGCCAACTGTGAACACAAAATCGGCTTTTTAAAATCGGACTGCCTTTTTTTTTTTTTCGTTTCTCCTTTCTCTCGTCCTCCCCAAAACGGCCAAAACCTTCCCACTCACCCCAAAACATATTCCCTCTTCTTTCCCCGTCAGTCCAGTCTTGCGTCTTTGCGAACGTTTTCCAAATGCTTGCGATGCCATCCTTCCGCCCCTTTCCATCTCTTCTGCCTCGACGCTATCCTTAATCACGTTTGCAACCCTGCAGTACCACCAGCCGCTTCTGCCTTCCCCAGTCCGATTCAGTTCTATCAGTAAGCCCTAGCTCCTTATTTTTCTCCTTTTCTTTTAAACACCCGCCGCGAAGTGCTAGCTCCTGCCGAGCAGAAGGTTCCCACCCTTCCGACCCGTGCATCCTTATTTCCCCCGTACGGACCCCCCTGTGTTTTGTTTCTCTTTCCCACGTCCGCGGTTTCGCCTTTTCTTCTTTTTTTTTTTGCATTCGTTTCTCCGTTTCACTCTCGTTTACCTTGTTGCCCCCCGCCCCGTCCCTGTTCGTTGCGCCCGCGAGTATTTTGTATGTAGCAGCCCACCCATCCTGCCCCACCGCCTTTGTTGCGCGCCCCGGTGTTGTATGTATCTATTCCGTTCTCGCCCCCCTACCTTGCCATACCGGTCCTACCAGTGCCCCGCACAACCCGCACAACTCGCCTGTCACCACCCTTCTTCCTGCTTTCCGCGTCCTTGACTGATTCAGTGTCCCGCAGCGGCCCCCCCGGACAGGACCCATAAAAAATTTAAAAAAAAAAACAACGTGCAACATAGTATTATTGCGATTCAAACCACGCTGCCCCTCCCAAAGCAACTCGTTTTTGCCTTTTTTTTCTTTTCTTTTCTTTCTTTTCTTTTCTTTTTTTTCCTTGTGGAAACAAAACCATGGAGAAAAAAAAAAAAAAAAATTGGAAAGCGCATGTTCCGCCCTCACCCAGGGTCCAGCGTTTTGCACTGCATTTCACGACGACCCGCCCCGCCGGTTCGCGAGCCCCGCGACCCCCGACCCCGCTTCACCCGCCCCACCCCGAGAGTGGGGTGGCTGTTTTTCAGGCGCCCGTGCAAGGGTTACAGTTCTTTCTTGTGCTCGTCTCTCTCTCTCGCTCCCTCTCTCCCCCAGTTGCACAAAGTCGAGAACATACAACACACACTGAGTCATATTTTCCTGCTTCTTTTCCAGTTTTTTTTTTGGGGGGGGGGGGAGAATAAATAGAGCGTGTTGGCAGGGAACGGGGAGGATGGTGCGAGGGGGGGATATGTATACGCGGGCAGTGTGTGTGTGGTGGGTTCTTGGCAGCAAGGGAAAAAGGTGTACTAACAACGATGGGGAAGGTGGGCACTGAAAGGGGGGGGGCGGTACGAGAAACTGCAAGAATATGTAAATAAATAAATAATAAAAAGGAAAACTGACAGCAACGAGGACGCTGAGCGGATTGGGACTGCCCCCAACCCTTGGGGAATAAAACGGGCGCCGCGCGCTCACGCGTCGGCGCGACGGCGGCGGCGGCGGCGGGCGGTGGCCGGGAGGGGTTTTGGGACGATTGTGGATGTGATTAGGGCGCCGGTGGCTGCGGCGGTGGTGGTTGCAGTTGCCGGGGCGGTGGAGTTTGAGGAGGACGGCGCCGGGGGTGGCAGCGGGTGTTCCTTCGTGCAAGGCGGCGGTGGTGGTGGTGGCGGGGAGGCGTAGACGGGTTGCGGGGCGGAGTCGGAGGTTTGGATGGAGGGCGGCGACGGTGAGGGGGAGGTGGGTGGTGCGGGGGCGGAGGAGGAAGACTGCGAGCGGGAGGGCGGGGCGCGGGTTGTGCTTTCGCCGAGGACGGAGGGGCTGCGGGTTGTTGAGGGTGTGGATGAGGGGGTGGAGGTGGACGAGTTGGAGGCGGAGGCGGAAGGGGGCGGCGGGGTGGAGGTAGTGCTGCGGCTGAGAGCGTCGGCGGATGCGGAGGAGGCGATGGGCGAGGGTGAAGAGGTTTGCGGGGATGACGGTGAGGACGAGCTGGGGGCCACCGATGATGCGGAGGGTGTGGGAGTTGACGGCGTCGACGTCGACGAGGTAGACGGCGACGAAGGGGAAGAAGGGGCCGAGGTTGGGGACGTTGAGGATGACGCAATTGACAAAGCCGAAGACGACGGTGCCGGTGAGGACGAGGACGAAGACGCCGCCAGCGACGAGGACGCAAATACCGAAGATGATAGCGAGAGCGACGCGGACGGAGTCGGCGAAGAGGAGGTCGATGACGCTGACGAGGACGAGGGCGAAGACGCCGACGACGACGATGACGGCGACACTGACGAAGTCAAAGACGCCGAGAAAGACGAAGACGAAATCGACGAGGATGCGACTGGCTCTGTTGACCGAACGATGGTTGTAGTGGACGTGGACGTGGAAGTGGATGTGGTTGTCAGGGTTATCGGACCTTTGGACGTGGACGCTTCCGACGGGGAGAAGGGTGTAGACCCGCCGGACGCCGATGCGAGTGTCGAGGTGGCGGACGTTGCTGCAGTCGTCGTCGTCGCTGACGATGCCAAAGTCGACGAAGGCAAGGGAGAGGACGAGGGCACTGACAACGTCGACGAGGAAGGCACCGGAGTTGACAGCGACCATGAAGAGGACGACGGCGAGGTGACGGAGCTTGTGGACGATGCGGCGATTGGAGGCAATGACGACCCGGCGGATGTTGTGGGAAGCAAGGTGCTAGATGCCGACGGGGACGCGGTTGAGGTGGAGGACACAGACGTCGACGACGCGGACAATGTCGTTGGTGAGGACTGGGAGGACAACGACGACGATAATATTGTCACGAGGCTGCTGGAAGTAGACGACGACTGACTGGGTGCCGCTAGAGGAGTGCTGCTTGAAGAACCCGGGGATGCAACTGATAACGACGCACTCCCCGCGGGTGACGATGACGACGAAGAGGGCAGCGCTGTGGATGCTGTGGCGCTCGTCAGTGTCGAAGATGCAACAGCCGAAGCGGACGGTGACGGTGAATCGGTCGACGCGGCGGAAGACTCTGAGGGTGACACTGCCAATGAAGATATCGCGGTTGCGGACGACGACACTTCCCCTTGCGAAGACGCCGAAGGTGAGACAGCCGACACGCTGACGGTCAGAGTTCCCCCAGCGCCAACGCTGAGGCTTTGTGAGGGGTCGGAGACGCTCGATGGGGACGCGGCGGTCGCTGCCGATGTGGGAACGCTCCTCGAGATTTCTTCACCCAAAACGGAGGGCGACGGGGTCAAAGACGCAGAGGCCGTTGGTGGCGAGATTGGCACCGAGATTGTGCCTTCGGGGACAGAAACAGGCACCGAGGATGTGGTTGAAATGCCAACAACAGAGGTTTGGGATTGAGACGCAGGGAGGGCGGTGGAGGTCGCCGCGTCCGTGGAATCGGTGGAGCCGCCGAACACATCAGACCATGTTCCTGTCAGTTGGGCTCCGGTGTCGAACCCGGTAGTGTCGGTTGAAGTGGCTCCATTCTCTATGCCAGTTCCGAGAACCGAGGGTTGAAGAGTGAACGATGAGGAGCCAGGGACCACGATTGGCGTCGAAGAGGGCCGCTCCGTGATGGAAGAAGTCTGAGAAATCGAGCTCGTGATCGACGGCGTCTCCGCCGACGGTATCGACGTTGTCGTGGAGACGGGGATGGTCACAGTAAAGCTAGAGCTCGTCGGGGAGTCCGCGACACTAGGCTGGGCTGAGGTGGTGGTCGCGGCACTCGTACTCGTCCGACTGAGACCCCTGCCGAAAGTGCTTCCGGTGTTGAAACTCGTGTTCAAGGGAACGACATCAGACGTCGCGTCGGTAGTTTCCGACGCCGATTCCGTCTCGGTCGCAGTTTCTGTCGCCGTTTCGGTTGCTATTTCGGTCGCAACTTCCGTCTCAATCACGGTGATAGTGCTCTCAAAGATGCCCGTGGGCGACACGGACTCGGACCCTGGCGAGGACGATGTTGGGATATCAGTCGTAGCCGCGTCGGTCGATTCGGCGGTCTCGGTCGTCGAGTCGCCCTCGGTCACAAACTCGGTGATGATCTCGGTCGCCTCGACGATTGAGACGGCGATGGCGGTTTCGGTGGCGGTGATCTCGGTGAAGAAAGTGTCGGTCTCTGTGCCGCCGCCGTCCTCGGTAACACTCAAGTCGGACGCGCCGCTCGCGTCCGCTGTTGGCTGCGACGGCGGCGGCGACGGCGATGCGTCGTCCAGTCGGCCCGATGTGGTGGAGATGGACTTGGGCGATGATGGCGGGGTTGTTCTTGATGTTGTTGTGGTGACGAATGTAGTCGATGCCACGGGAACGGTGATGGTGATCGGCTGCGGGGTAATGGTGGTGGTAGAGGATGCGGAGGCCGATGACAACGACGACGATGATGGTGGGCCTGTGTTGTCCAAAAGCGTGCCGCCATTTTTCAGTGTTTTTTTTTTTTTTTTTTTTTTTCCGGCGACAAGACAACCCTCTCACCCCTCACCCCCTTCCGCCCTTTTTTTTTTTTTTACCCCCGCGCTCTTGACCTTCTGTCACTCTTCTCAAATTACAGCCATCATTACGAACCTGACGATGATGGAATATCGCTGCCTCCCAAAAACTGTAGTCCCGCGTCGACAGCGACGAGGCTGAACGTGGCGGGCAGGGGACTGGCTGAGGCAATGCTGGAGAAGGCGTTGAACGCGAGAAGGACGGCCGCGCCGCGGAATAGTCTGGAGCCGGCTCTTCGGGATGTTCTTTCGACTGGAGAGACCCAGCGATTGTGACGGCGACAGTGTGACATGTAGTTCTGAGCTTTTGAGAACCGGGGGGGGAAGGGCGAGACTTGACGTTTATGTTGGAGAAAATGTCAAAGTGCTGTGAGGACCGCGCTTTTATATGCCCCATACAGTTATCTCCGCGCAGCTGTCTTTTCTTTGAAGACAACCCTTGTTTTTCACTTTCGACTGTACTTTCGTACTTTTTTTTTTTTCTGAAGTGTGTTGTGGACTTAAAGTGGAGTTTGGAAGCGGAGTTCTGAATTCAAACTCAGCGTTCACACACCATCGTGCCATGCATGCACCCCGCACCGAAGGAACTGTTCAGATCCAAAACTGCTTCGGGCGGAAGCAAGCTAAAAACGTACGTCAAGGAAAGAGGGGACGAAGAAAGGGGAGGCGGAGGGGGGAGGGGAGTTAGTCAATGTGTGAAAAGCCGCTCAATCGCGTCCGTCTTCTTCGAAGCCTTGAGCGACACGGAGATGTTACGGCGGGCGAGCAGCCGCCTTTTCAAGTCGCAAGCGCATTGAGAAGGGGCCTCTCCTCAAGCCGTTGTTGGCAGGATGTATTTGCGACTGGCGTGAGTTGCAGGGCTTATCGATGATGAGGGGAGAGAGAGAGTGAGAGCGAGAGAGAGTGAGAGAGAGCACGCCAGACCGAGAGAGACAGACAGTAAAGGTCGGCACGTGCCCACGCCAAAAGCAGCCACTCCCGCACTCGCTCTGTCTGCCGGTCTGTCAAAATTAATGAAACCAGTCGAAATTGGAGCTTGGAGTGGGTGGGCGTCGTGGCACAGGTCTCTCTCTGAAATTTTTGAGCTCGCCGCGTTGCCCCCCCCTCCACTCTGCCCCAACCGCACGACATGTGGTCATCGAGGTTCGGGGCTAAGGCGACCCCCGCCGTCGCCGCCGTCTCTGCGGCCTCTTCCCTCGCCACCACCACCACCACCACCACCACCACCGTCGCGTTGTCAGCGATGATGCCGCGAGCAGCCCTTCCTTGCTTCGCGACCGACCCGCGGATCTCACCTGCACGCGCGGCCCTTGTGCGACCTTACTCGTCTTCCGCGCGCCGCTCCACCTTCTCTTCCGCTGCCTCATACTCTGAAAGCGGCAGATCGGCCACCGCCCCGACCGAGCCGGCGCTCTCTGCCCCATCCGGTCTGGTTTCGGGATCGTCGGCTGTCCTGTCGGTGCCGCCACACCGCGAACTCATCCTGCCCGCCCGCGCTGGATTCCGGCTGTACTCGACTTCCTCCGAGTCCCCGCCTCCTCCTGCCCCAAAGAAGAAGAGCATCGTCAGAACCATTCTGATGGGCTCCGGCGAGCAGGAAGAACTGTTTTTGGAAGCCCATTCCAAGTTAGCTGCCCGCGGCAAGTACGTGCACAAGATGCTTGGTATGTTCTGGTTTTTGGCCATCTGCGATGTCTTTGGTGACCGCCATTCCCCGTTTCAGTTCACAACGTGAAACCCGAAGCGTGGGACGACTACACCGGCCTTGTCACGGAACACTACCCTCGTATCTCTAGCGAAAAGCATCTCAAACGCGCCTTGTTCGGCAGCTGGTACACAGAGGTTGGGCCGCTGGACCAAGCAGGTGGGCAGACCCGTTCACTTCATGCGCGTTCGAGATCAAGTAACCGCACCGCCTCCCTCTCCCGCATCCTGAAGTGCACATTTGGCAATACAACAACTACCCGGGCTACCACGAGACCAATGAGCTCCTGGCCAAGGACGAGGTTAGTGCTCAAATCTCTTCCTGCTTCCTCGCGATTTCTTGGTGCCACGTGAAATGGTCACGAGGGGCTGATTGCCTCACCACGTCGCTTTGTCCCTCCCTCTGGCTCCAAACACCCGATCGATCCCAGATGTACCAAAAGTTTATGCGAGATCTTCGCCCTATGTTACGCTCGCGCGAGAACCAGATGGTTCAAGAGTTTGACTTTTGGGCCGGTGGTGAGCCAACTCAGGGGAAAATCTACGAGCTCCGCTCTTACACGTTGAAACCTGGGCGCCTCATGGAGTGGAAGACCGAGTGGTACGTATGTTTGCAATTGAGGGCAGAGGAACCGATCGTAGGCGCAAGTTCAAACCGACAACTGCAGGAAAAAAGGTCTGGAGGCTCGCCGAAAGTATATGGAACCTGTCGGAGCGTGGTTCTCGCAACTAGGTGACCTTCACGTCGTTCACCATGTAAGCGAAAGCTGCGATTATTTTTATTTCTTCCGGTTCTTTTTTGCTTGGTGTTCTGACGTATCGTTTTTCCCCCTTGTAGATGTGGGCTTTTCCGTAAGTATCTGTGACGTACAGAGGCGCTTGCATGTTCGAAACCGTTTACCGAACTCATTTCTCAAACAGCAATCTTCAAGTGCGCAAGGAGATGCGTGAAGCGTGCTGGGAAGTCGACGGATGGGCCACCACTGTTTATAATACAGGTCAGTACAGCGTTGTGGGATCGAACTATTTTGGCTCATCCCTCTGATTTCCCTTTCTGCAGTTCGCATGATCGACCGAATGCAAAGTCGCATTATGCAGCCCTTCCCCTTTTCGCCGCGTCGCTAGACGGTCAAACCGAAAACCGGCGGCGAGGGGCAAATATGAAGACTCCGAGGATCAAACGAACCAAAAAAAAGAAGGAAAAAAAAAATTAAGAGCTTCAACCACGGATTGTCACACTGCAAACAGCAAATAAAGGCGTTTTCGCGATTTCCAACCATGTCGCCTCTACCGAGCTCGTCGTCTTCACGGTCCCTCGGCAAGCTCTTCTCGCGTGACAAGCCCGGCGACCAGGCCGCGTCGGCCCCGTCCTCGCCGCGCCAGTCCAAGCACAACGCCTCCTCGGCGGGGCACCTAGCCGCTGGCGGCGGCGGCGGCGGCGCCACCCCGACGCAAAAGCCCGCCACGTCGTCGCCGCTCGGCAGCGCGCCGTCGATCCAGATCCACGCGGAGCACGAACCAGCGCCGCCCGACAACCCCGACGCGTCGTCCTCGTCGCCGCCGTCGCCGCCCGCGGGCAGCAGCAGCAGCCGCACGGGCTCGTCGACGCGGCTGGCGGCGGCGACGACGACGCGCGGCGGGGTCGCGACGGTCGTGCAGCTGATGCCCAAGCCGAAACCGATGGTGCAGCGGGCGTCGTCGAGCGTCGTGGTTCCCGGGGCGACGGCGGGCGACGCGATGCTGTTTGCGCCGGACCACCACCTCCACCACCACGGCGGCGGGTCGCACCGCGCGTCGACGGCTGGAAGCGGCGGCGGCGGCGTGACGGCGGCGGCGGCGGGGACGCGGTCGCGGAAGGGGTCTGTGCTGGCGAGCGCGGGTGCGGGTGACGATGGCGGCGGCGGCGGTGGTGGTGGGGGTGGGGGTGGGGAGGCGGCGGACGCGGCGGGGGGCGGCGGCGGCGAGGGGACGGAGGCGGACGAGGAGGCGGCGCACGATGTCGGGGCGATTTTCCGGGCGGGAGCGGGGGAAGAAGAGGAGGACGCGGCGCGGCGGCAGCGGGCGTTGGTGCCGTTGCGGGACGCGACGGTGAAGATTGTGAGTTGGAGAGTGTGAGGGGAGTCTGGGGAGCGTTCTTATTCTTTTCTTTTCTTTTTTTTTTTTGGGAGGGGTCTTGCCGCGACGTTGTAGTGCCGAAAGCCTGACCCCACGCACCAAACTTCCCCACCCTTCCCCCACTCAAACAAGGACGACCACCGGCTCCCGCTCGACGCGCTGCTCACGCGGTACGGGACGCACGCGTGCGCGAGCAAGCCTGCAAGCGAGTCGCGCGGGCTGGCTACGGCGACGGCGCGGGAGCGGCAGCAGAAGCACGGGCGGAACGAGATCGCGCGTGCACGGCGGGCGTCGCCGGTCGCAAAGTTTTTCGAGTGCCTGTGCAACCTGTTCAACGTGCTGCTCATGTCGGGCGGCGTCGCGTATATTTTGTTGTGGGCGTGGGACCCGTTGGAGAACTTTTCGAGCGTGAGTTTGCCTTTTTTTTTTTTTTTTTTTTTTTTTTTTTTTTTGTGGTTAGCACGGTCTTTCCGTTTGCTTTCGGGGTTTTTCGCTGAAAGATTCTCTCTCTCTCTCTCTCTCTCTGTCTCTCTCTCTCTCTCTCTCTCTCTCTCTCTCTCTCTCTCTCTCTCTCTATCTCCATCGGCCCGCCCGGTGTCAAAAAAAGTGCTATATTGGCGGAGTGCTCATTGCCGTTGCGTTTGTGAATGCGGGGATCGAGTTCTACGAGCTTACGAAAGTAGCTGCGATCATCGAGTCTTTTTCGGTAAGTGTAAGGGAGAAAAAGAAGTAGCGCGGAAGAGAATGTTTTACTTGAAATCTCAACCGGATTTGATGACTCACTGAAACAAAACGGAAAAAAAAAAACCAAACCAAAAGGCGCTCATCCCTTATCAAACCCACTGCGTGCGCGACGGCACCTTGCAAAACATCCACGCCTCGGACGTGGTCGTCGGCGACGTCGTCAACGTGAAAATGGGCGACAAGGTCCCCGCCGACGCCGTCGTGGTGTGGGCGAACGAGTTTCAAGTGGACAACTCCAGCCTCACCGGAGAGTCGGAGGCGCAGGAGCGGTGCCCGGTGCTGGCGGGGGCGGCCGCGGACGTCGGGGCGATGGCGGCGAAGAACGTCGTGTTTGGCGGGACGAGCGTTGTGCACGGTATGTTGCAACCCAACACCTTTCCCTCGTACCCCTATCCCTAGGGTGCCCCCTCCAACTCTAAAGGAACGACGCCCGAACTCCCCCCCCCCCCCCCCAAAACTTCACCCGACTTGGTGTGCCCCACGCACGTAATTCTGGTTCACCCACCCTCCCAACCTCAGGCGAAGCGTTCGCGGTGGTGATCCGAACGGGGTCGCGGACGGTGATGGGCCAAGTGTCGCGACTGACGCGCGGGGAGAAGCGCAAGCGGTCGCCCTTAAGCAGCGAGATCCGGCTGTTCTGCCGGACGATCAGCTTCCTGGCGACGGCGACGTCTGCGACGTTCTTCATCGCGTCTCTAGCTCGCGGCGCCGGGTTTTCTGCGGCGTTCCAGTTCGCGGTGGGGATGCTGGTGGCGTGGATTCCGCAGGGTTTGCCGCTGACGGTGACGATGCTGCTGGCGGTGGCGGGCGGGCGGATGGCGGAGAAGAAGGTGCTGGTCAAGGACTTGCACGGCGTCGAGACGCTCGGCGCGATCACGCTGCTGGCGTCGGATAAGACGGGCACGCTGACGATGAACGAGATGAAGGTCGCGAGGGTGTGGACAAACTTGTCGACCATGTTTGCGGGAGACGGGAAGCCGCCAAAGGGGGAGAAGCCGCTCAATCTGTCGACGAGCGGCGTGTCAAACTTGTTGCATATTTGCGCAACGTGTACCAGGTATTTGCAGACCTTTTTCTTCCTCATCCCCGCATCTTGCCGCTGTTCTTGGACGCGAAGTTCGACAGTGGATACTCCCCTACTGATCCGACTTTCTCCTCTTTTCGCCATACAGGGCGAAATTCGAAAGCAACGTCGGAAAGCCGGTCGACCGCAACATCGTTGGCGATGCTACAGACAAGGGCCTGCTCAAGTTTGCTGCGGCCAAGCTGGTCAACGTCGACAAGGTTAAAATGCTGCGCTAACTTCCCCACAACCAAACTCTTCTTTCCCCCCACAACCAAGCCCAATCAACTACTAACCACGATTATCCCCTTCTCGCGAATTCGATCCACGCCCCACCATTCATGCCCCCAACGGCCTTCTCCTGGTGTTCTCCTGTTTCCCAGTTAACCGCGCAATTCCCGAAAGTATTCGAAGTCCCCTTCACATCCGACACGAAGACGCACCTCACGATCCACCGCAAACCGCACGCGGACGGCGGGCTGACGCTGCACGTGAAGGGTGCGCCGGAGCGGGTCCTTGCGTCGTGCGGGACGATCCTGATCCAGGGCAAGCCGGTGCCACTGGCGGACGTGCACCGGGAGCAGTACCGCGAGGCGCACAACCGGATGGCGGCGCGCGGGGAGCGCGTCCTGGCGTTCGCCATGCTGCTGCTGCCAGGCAGAAAGTTTCCAGAGAACTTTCGGTTTAGCTTGGAGAAGAGGAATTTTCCGACAGTGAGTGGTGAATGAGGATTGGGTGTTTTTTTTTTTTTTGTTTTTTTTTTGTTTTTTTTTTCTGGTTTCCGCATGGCTTACTCACGTGCACGCTTCGCATTACCCGCCCCGCCCTCCCATCTCATCCCTGCTTCCCCTACACTTTCCCCCTCCACCTACAGAGCGGGCTCACGCTCGTGGGTCTCATAAGCATGGAAGACCCGCCAAAGCGCGGCGTGCGGCGGGCGATCGGGCAGATCCGACAAGCCGGGATCAAGGTGGTGATGATCACGGGCGACCACCCGATCACGGCGGCGGCGGTGGCGCGGCGGATCAACCTGCTGACGTTCCCGACGCGGGCGGAGGAGGAGTCCGGTGCGGCGGCGCTGGCCGCGGCGGCGGCGGGCGTGCGCGCTACGGCGACGACGGGCGTGCGGTCGTCGTCGCCTCTGCGGAGCGGCGCGACTGCCGCGGCCGGTTCCCTGTCCGTGGTCATTCCGTCAGCGGCGGCGGAGAGCCCCGCGGCGTCGTCGGGCGCCCGGCGGCGGGCGACGATCGTGGACGGCGAGCGGCTTTCAGGGATGGGTGCGGCGGAGTGGGCGGCGGTGTTTGAGCACGAGGAGATTATCTTTGCGCGGACGTCGCCGAAGCAGAAGCTGGAGATTGTGACGCGGGCACAGGAGCTCGGGCACATTGTCGGGGTGACGGGGGACGGGGTGAACGACGCGGCGGCGCTGAAGAAGGCGGATTTGGGGATCGCGATGAACAGAACGGGCAGCGACGTGAGCAAGGAGGCCGCGGGGATGATTCTGCTGGACGACGACTTTACCAGCACCGTTGTCGGGATACTGGAGGGTTCGTCCCGCTGTTCTTTGGGTTTTCTGGAATGGTCTGGCGCTGAATTATCCTTTTTTTTCCCCTTTAAACAGGGAGAACCATTTTCATGAACCTCAAGGTAATGCTTCTCCGAGAACTTTCCTGTGGGGCTCACACTTTTCGCTCATGTTAATTTTCTCAAACCACCCGTTCGCATCGTTGCCTCAACATCCCACTGAACAGAAAAGGTAAGCGCAGAACAAAGTGCTGACCGCAACTCTAACAAAACCTAAAAACCCCGTTCCACTCCTTCCCCCCAAACCTCCCCCCGACCCAGCATCACCTACTTCCTCACCCACATCCTCGCTGAAATCTTCCCCTACCTCCTCAACGTCGTGGTGCCGCTCCCGCTGACACTGACCGCGATCCAGATCCTCGCGGTCGACCTGGGCTTCGAGCTGTTCATCACGCTGTCGTTCGCGTGGGAGCCGCCGGAGGACGCGGACGCGCTGCTGCGGCTCGGCCCGCGGCGGCCCGTGACGGCGGCGAGCGTGGCGGCCGCGATGCGGCGGCGCGAGGCCGCGGCTGCGGCCGCGGAAGCAACGGCGACGGCGGCCGGCGGTCGCGGCGGTGGCGGCGGCGGCGACGACGACAGCGCGGGGTTCCTGCTGGAGCTGGACGAGGCGGGATCGGAGAGCGACGCGGGGTCGGTGGACGAGGACGGCGGCGGGGACGAGGAGGGCGGTGGGGGTGGGGGCGGGGGTGGGCTTGGGTCCGCGTCGTCGCTTGGGCGCCGGCGGCGCGGGCGCGGGCGAGGGGTGCGGGGGCTGGCGGGACGGGTTGCGGCAGCGGCGGGGCGGACGCTGCGGCGGCTGCGGGCGCGGTGGCAGGGGTACGTGACGGAGGTGCGCGTGTTGCTGACGGACGCGCGGTACTGGCGGGCGCTGCGGAGCCACGGGTTGAGCCTCGTGACGCCGAGCCCAACGGCGCGGTCGCCGGCGGCGGGTGCGGGAGCGCCGGAGGCCGCGGCTGCGGCTGCGTCCGCGGCGTCGGCCGCGACGGAGCCGGGTGTGCGAAAGAGCGCGGACCGGCTTGTGGACGCGGAGGTGCTGAGTTGGGCGTATTTGGAGGGTGGCGTGATGGAGGCCGGGATTGCGCTGGGGACGTTCTTTTTGGTGATGTGGGCCGGGTTCGGGATCACGCCGACAGACGCAAAGAGGATCCAGCGCATGCGCAGCGGATTCAAGCCCCACGCGCCGAGCGTGGTGTTGCAGAGTGGGGAGACGATTGTATGTATTCACTCTTTTCTGATTTACGATGGGATGAACTGGCAGGGGCGGGGTTCCTTTTAACCACTCTTCCGGCAGTCCGGCGAGATGCAACTGGAAGCCCTTCAGCAAGCACAGTCCGCGTTTTACCTCTCCATCCTTGCAGTCCAACTGTGGAACCTATTTGCATGCAAGCAGCGTCTGCGCCTTCGTCTACACCGAGGCTTATTCGTCGCGAACCGCAGCACCCTGATTGCCGTGTTTTGCGGCGTTGCCTTCGCAACACTCATTGTGTACACTCCGCTGACGAACGGTAGGAAGTTCTTGTGTCGCATCATTACTTGACACTATCCTTGACTCCTTCGCTGTTCACTTATTAACGATTACTCGTTTGTTTGGAACTTGCAACAGCTCTTTTCTTGACCTCGATGGGATTGGACCCTACGTTCCTCCTCATTCCGCTGGCGTCTGGCTCTCTGCTGTTTGCGTATTCTGTTGCAAGACGAGCCGTGCTGCGGCGATGTAAGTTCATCGTTAACCATACCTGTCGCGTTCTGCGCTGGGGTAACCAGCCAAGAAGTACTTTCTAACATATTGACAACGTAATCTCACAACTCGACCGAATTCCCTCAAAACACCTCTAAACCCGGCATCGTTTTTTGGACTTTACACACCCGTGACCAAAGACTGGCCACACGAGCTTGGAGTAGAAGTGGAATTGCCATCAGACATGCAGCCGGCCAAACTCAATATGGCTGTGGGCAGCGAGGAGAATCTGCTGCTGCCGCCAGCGCAATCGTCGAATGCGGGCGGCGGCGGCGGCTCGACCACGTCCAAAACAAAGAAAGTCTGACGGTTGGGACGGGAGGTTTTTCTGTTCCCATATCGTGTCAGAGGGGTTGGGAAGGGTGTCCTTTCAAACATGGCGTTCGCATACTATTCTCCAACACCGCCGAGCAGTTAAAACAGCATCACTACGATTGGTGAAGTTCCGCGTTGTTTCACTGATTGAAAGTTAGTTTGGCTGCAATGCTGAAATGCGCGGGGGAAGGAGAGAGACAGTCCCCGACAGTGGAAGCCCACGTGTGTGGTGGTGGTGGTGGTCTTGGCAAGTGCAATTCTCTCTCTCAAATTGGTATTTCGCGGGGAGTGCGTTTTGGGGTGGTGGACCCCGCTTTTGCTTCTTCCCCTTCCGGCTGAAAACTTTGCAAAACGCGCCAAGACAAGAGAGAGAGAGAGAGAGAGAGAGAGAGAGAGAGAGAGAGAGAGAGAGATGTGTGTGTTTTGAAGTCGCGAGATGAATCCAGAGATCCGGTTGAGGCGCGAGAAACAATGCCCAGTCGTCGCTGCTGCCAAGACAGAAAACTCTGATTCCAAAGCTTCTGCTTCTTCTTCTATTTCGCCTGGTCTCTCTCTGCAGCTTCTTTGCATGTCTCTTTTGGCTCTCTATTCCCTCCCCACTCTCTCTCTCTCTCTCTCTCTCTCTCTCTCTCTCTCTCTCTCTGTCTCCATCTGCCCCTGTCGATCGTTCCTTTTGTTCTGGCTGGTTTGAACCTCGAACCACGCCGTACCAGACCGATGTAAAAACCTAAAACGAAAAGGAAAAAAAAAAAAAAAAGAAAAAGCTCGTTCTCTGCGCCGCACGATGCCGCCGCCGCCTCCCCCGCCGCCGCCCGCGCCCGCTGCCCCCGCCCCGCCACCGCCCACCGCGGAGCGAGGGGCCCTTCTCAAGTCGATCGAAAAGGGCGCGAGGCTGAAGAAGACCGTCACAAACGACCGCAGCGGCCCAATCCTCGAAAGTACGTCGTCTCTCTCTCTCTCTCTCACGCACACCTGGGCACCCCCCCGCCACCCCAGATAAATTGAAGTACGAAACGGCAAACAAAAGCACACACTGGAGCAGCAACAGCAACAGGCAGTGGAGCAAGCCAGAACAATCAATCTGGAAAGAGAAGAGAGAAAGAGAGAAAAGAAAGAGTGAAGCACCCCTTCAGTAGATCATCCATAATCTCTCCCAAATGTGATGGCTTTTCCCACCGCTCTCTCAAAGTGTCGATCGCTGCTGTGACATCTCGCGTGTGGCATGATGGTCCTATTGAGTGTAGTTGGATCGAGCTGGCGTATTTCCCACGCGTGTACCCTTTGTGGTTTGGTTGTGTGCGTACTTGAGAATAGTCGCACTGCCCAAGAAAAGTATCTCGATGGCACTTTTGGTGGACCCCTTTTGCGAGATGCATACCAACGCTGCACTCTCCTCTCTTTTCAATCGCACCTCCACATCTGCCGCTGACTATTCTTTCTTCACCTTCGTGGCAAGTACAGCTCCCAAGGGAGGTGGCGGTGGCGGAGGCAGCCTCCCTGTGCCGCGCCCACCTGGAATGGGTGCCAGCCGAAGCAGCGAAGGCGCATTTGGAGCTGGCGGAGGTGGTGGTGGATCGGGTCCTCATCAGCTTGGTGGCCTTTTCGCAAATGGGATGCCGACATTGAGATCGGCTAACGCAAGAGGTGAGCTGATCGAATTTCGGTGGAATCGCTTTACCATTTCGGCGCGTGGCGGTTGCATTCTCACACCTGCCGTTACTCTGCCTCATCGCTTCTGCAGATGGCCCTTCCTCTGCCCCTGTGCCAAAGCCTCCCTCGCTCCCGAAAAAACCTCAGAGTGAAGCTCCGCCTCAGCCTCCCTTGCCGGTCCGGACCCCCCCGTCGGTCCCATCGCGAGCAAACCTCCCCCCTCCTACAGCACCGCGACCTACCCCGACGGGCGCCCCTCCCCCAACCTTCCCACGGCCCGGCTTCAACAGCAATTCTCATTCCCCGTCTTCTCCTGCTCCCCCCACTCCCCGCGTGTTCCCGCCGTCGACCCCTGAGAAACCGGATCCACCCACTCGTTTCTCGCCATCGGCGCCAATGCCGCCGCGTCGTCCTCAACCACCAGGCGCTGGCGGTGCCAACTCCAGCAGCAGCAATGGTGGCTGGACCCCGCCAGCGCCCCCGACGCGACCGCCCGGACTATCACCGAGCAGCTCTACAAATGGCACAACGTCTTCAGTTCAGTCAACCTCCGCGTCGCTTTTCCCAAAACCGACACCGCCCGGCAGCGTCCGCTCCAGCTCGTACGGCGGCACCCCGTCTGGTGGACCACAGTCAGAGACAGATGGGCGATGGAAGTTTCGAACGGACTTACCACCTGTTCGGCGCTTTCCTGACGGGGAGATCATAGCTGGGAGTGGTGGAGCGCCGGACGTTGGGCGAACTTCTTCCGTAACAAAAAGACCCCCTCCGCCCCCGCCTCCGAGGAAATGAGTTCGTGAGGAAAACTGAAAGTCGTGTGTCCTTTCTTTGCGGTTTGCAGTAATCTGCCGTGTCACGTTTGCTGGGAGGTGGACGAGGAAAAGGTATTTCGGGGCGTTATTAAGAACGGAGCAGCTGTCTTGATTTGCATCTTCTGGCGTGGAAGAGTGGGTTGTGGGATGCACAGCGGGTAATTTCGGGAAGAGGGATAAAGTAGGCTGCTGGTAAAGGGGGCAGAGTGTCCCTCTCTCTCTCTCTCTCCTCCTGGCGATCTACTTCTTCTTTTGCGGTTCCAATCATTAACACATTCTTGCCCAAAGGCCGCTTTCTCCCTCCAGTTGAAATTGTCGACCTGCCCAATTGTTCTGCGTCCCGCATTCCTTTCTCTCGTCCCTCCCTTTCCTTCTTCTTTTCTCTCTGCTTGGGTCCTTCCTCCTCCTTTTTTGGGTGCTTTTTCCTTTTTTTTTTTTTTTTTTTTTCTCTTCCAAAGGAAACATGGTAACTGGCTATCCTTTCTTTCTCCTTTTTTTTCTTTTTTGTTTTTCGTGTTCCGTTTCTTACCTTCAACAAACCCCCACTCTCCCGTTCCCCAACCCGCCACTTACCCCTACCCACGTCCACTTCCGCGGAGTTCTTCTCTTAATTTCCTTTCTGTTTTTTTTTTTTTTTGCTTTTGTGTTTTGGTTTCCGACGCATCTCTTCTGGCTTGTTTCTGTCGCCCCGCCCAGCTCTCCCTCCCCCGCAAACCTGACCACCCCCCTTGCCCCCACCGCAGAAAACACGTACCCCATATTCCTCCTTTTTCGCAAGAAAATTGGGTAGTTAGGTAGAGAGGGACCTGGGAGGAGAGCGCGGGTTGTTCTTTCCCCCTCCGCGACCGTTTGAAGTAGGGGTGAGAGGGAAAAAGGCAATCGCGCTTGATTTGATGAATGGACGGCGGGGAACGGGCCTTCGTTTGCAGCTGAAGCGGCCAGATCTTTGGGGTATTCATTTTTTCATTATTATTTGTTCTTTTTTTCTCACGGCACGTTGCGGCCACCAAAACAAACACCGGAAAACCACTTGATAGCTTATTCCAAGCGTATTTTCTACATGCCGACGATTAGGTTTGACAGATCGTATCTCGCTGACTTCGACACATTCCCTCCAGAGTTTTTTAGCATGGTTAAGGTTAGTTAGTTGCTCCTGTGCACCGAAAAAAAAAACAAAAAAAACAAAAAAAAACAAAAAAAAATTGGCGGTTAGCGGGAAAAAGTTTGTGTTGGTATTAGATTCATAAGCTCCCTCATTTTTCGACGCAGATCGTTTTATGATAGTCTTCCTGTAATGTAATGTAAGAACGTACTTGATGTGAAAAATGGATGGACGGCGTGGCCGGCGCAAAAGAAAAAACAGAAAAAGAAAAAACGGAGAGACTGGCACGGCTGTGAAATTTCCGTTCAATTGATTTGTGGACTGACACATTTCAAAACTCACAATCTCCATCCACTCCCTCACTCAGAGAGTAGACTGTTTGCAGCCCTGAATAATTGGATTTAGTTACCAGGCACTGCGAAAAAAAAAAAAAAAAAAGTTGTTCTTGCGGCCACCACAAAGAGGGGGCTTTTGCTGGTTCCAATATTGTTTATGAAATGTCTACTGTGTTCAGCCAACAGTGCCACATTGTTCATAGAAGGGGATTATGGCCTCGCGGGAGAAGTGCGATTGCGAACTAGATATGTGGGTGATACAGTAAGGAAGGTAAGGCACCTCTGCGGATCTAGTTCAAATGCCATGGGTAGCCCGGCTGAAGGCCAGGCAAAACCATGACACCGGCAAAGAACTGAACCTCCAGCACTTATAGCTTTGCACCTTCACCACATAGCCTCGATCTGTACGCTCCATTACAACGCTCGTCGATCTCCAATTTGAAACCATAACAGTGCTTGAATTCGAGAATTTGGAATTTAATCCGAAGCAATGATCGCTTCTTTGCTCACACACTGCATGCAGGAAGCAATAGAGGCTGGCCCCCCCCCCCCCCCCCCCTTGCCCCCCAGGCTGTTCTGACAACCCTGCTATAATAATAAGGGACAGGTGGGTATGAAGGGAAAGAGAAAGGTTGATTGGAATGACGATGGCCCATGACCCAGCTCGGCGAATTTTCCACAACACCGTCCCACTGCACCACGACTCACTGCTCCTGATGTGTTTGGGATTAGCTTCTACACAAAAAAAACCCCTGATGCCCTTTTCTCTCTCTTTATTCTGTAGTTGTGTTGTGACCTAGGGAGGTCCCATTTCCCCGTGCACTGGCTTGTAGCCATGCAAGTCCTCGGCGCTCCAGCTCCAATCGTTCAGAGGATTGTCCCTCTGAACATTCATTCTTTATGGTTGAAACCGCTGTTAGGCTGAGAGGCTAAGCGCATCAAGTGTCAGAAGGCTCGTTCAGATAGGAGCCAGTGTGCCCTTGACCCCCAGAAGATGGGCCATTACGAAGACCATTTCCGCACAACCATAGGCCATGAGCCAACTGGAAGTGATGTCCCTGACGCCGTGGCTCTTGAAGAATCAGCAGTTACTGTGAACAAAGTCCCTCTGAAGCAGTCTGAAGTCTCCTGGATTAAGAAGGTTCATGTTGAAGAAGCCTGCAAGGTTGCCCCAGGGGCAAAGCCCCTGGAGAAGACATGCTTTTTGGGGAGTTGGTCTCAATTGCTCCGCACTTGGTTGCTGCAGTCCTGCACAGATTCTTTCAGCTTGTGGCCTCTCTTCATGTGGTTCCTTCTCTGTGGTCTGTGCCCAATGTGGCCTTGGTCTACAAGAACAAGGGGCTCAACAGCGATGTTGCAAACTACAGACCCATCTCCTTGTGCTCTAGGATGCGACTTGTGTTTGAGCGAGTGATTGCACCTCAGGTGGAGCGCTTGGTTGAAGGCATGATCCACAGGGCGCAGGGAGGTTTCAGAAGAAAGCGGTCCACCATGGACCAGGCCTACACTTTGCATGAGCTCCAGCAGCTGAACCCGCAGATGCATGTGGTGTATTTGGACATTAAGGCTGCGTATGACTGCACAAACAGGAGTCTGGTGTGGGACTCCATCTGGTTTGCCAAGAATGACAAGAGCCGTGACTTTACAAGGACCCAACTGCTGCCGATCCTCAGATCTTTGTTTGATTTCAATGCATGCCAGCTGCTGGTACTTGGGAACAAGTCTGCTCAGATCCAAGTGACAAGAGGATTTCTCCAAGGCACAGTCCTGTCACCCATGCTGTTCAATGTTGCCATCAACTCCTTGCCTCAGACATTGGCCATGTCTTTCAGGGACCACATGCTGACATTTAATGCAACCTCGCTCAACTCGCTGCTCTTTGCTGATGACTCCTCTGTCTTTGCAAAGGATGCGACAGTACTTCAGAGAATGCTAGACAAGGTGCATGAGTGGTCCCTTAAGCGGGGGATGACATTTGCTGCCAAGAAGTGCGTCGCAGTCTCAGCCAAGAAGAATTTGAAGTTGAAGATGAATGGAGTGGAGATTCCACAGGAGGAGTCTACTACCCAGTTGGGTCTTGTGCGCACCTGCAGGGGTATTGACTTTGAGGCCTCGCTGGCCATGAGACTGAGGAAAACAGAAAAGATGCTGGCCTTTTTGGCTGCTCGGGGATTCAATGGCTGGGGCTTCAGGCCCGTGAGCTCTTACAGGGTTTACATGTGTTTCCTGAGACCAATGATGGAGTATGGGTTTGCACTGCGCCCCTTGACCCACACTCAGTTGAAGGATGCCCAGAAGTTGCAGGATAAATGTCTGCGGCAGGCGCTGTCACTGGGGAAGACCTCCTCAGGGGCGGCCCTGCATCTTATGTTTGGAGTGGTCCCTGTGGCAGCCAGGAACAAGATGCTGAATGCCAGATACTTTTTCAGACTGCACCACATTCAGGATGCTCGCAACACAACAGCTCAGATGTACAGGCACATGGTGGAAAAGATTGCATCAGGGGCCTCTGTGGGACAGTCCTTGACAAAGTTTTCGCTTGACTATACAGATATTCAGGATTTCTTGAACTCAGTGAGGCGGCCCTCCTTTGTGGAGTTGCCACTTGTGCTCCCCACAACCAAGGCCTATGACATTGAGTTGCCAGTGATGAGAACAAAGAACATTGAGGCTGCAGACATGCTGTCGATGCACAAGCGGGCTCTGGTGAGGTGCCAGAAGAAATCCTCCCCCACAGGGGTGGCTCAGGCTTTGGAGGTGCCTTCACACATGGGGCCATGCCAAGTTATTCGATCTGGTGCGGCATTCAACAGGAAGTGGCTCAGACACCTGCTGATGTGGATGGCTGGGATGGTAGCATTTCACCAACAGTGTGGGAGGGCTGACTGCGCAGAGAAATGCACTAGGAGGCACGTTTTGGAGTGTTCAGGTGTTAAGGACAGGCTGGAGAGGCTGCATCCTGAGTTGATTCCCACTGCAGAGCAACAGGATTTGAACATTTCAGCAGTGGATTTGGGCCTAAGGTCGCTGGTCTTTTGGGCCCCCTACAGTGCCAAAGCTGAGGACAAGATCTCTAAGGAGACTCGCATTGCCTCCAAGAAGATGGGAATGAAGTTGGCCAGAATGATCATGCAGATGCGCGTTGAGTGTGGAGGACTTGCGAATTTCACTGATGCTTCAGAGACAACAGCGGCAGAGGAGGCAGAGGTTGTGGTGGAGGCAGGCAGTGTGGACCGACAGGATAT